>CAUHTR010000471.1:111477-123591 GCA_959609185.1 Schmidtea polychroa | reverse complement strand
TATTGGTCAAAATTTTACAATACAAAAAAAAATCAATAGTGTTGGGGTTTTCAAATTTATCTATTTATAGTAACATAAATAATCGATAAATTGGTTTGGAAAAATTATATAGGACGGTATTAGATTAATGATGGTATTAAGGTAAAAATAAAATTAACAATCTAATTGATTTATTAGTGGTATCCTTTAAAAAATGTAATAATTAATTAATAACGCATTGACCAGGGTAGTGATAATAATAGTGGCAATGATAGGGGTGGGAATGTTAATAGTAATAGTACTAAAACTGTAATATTGAGAATATTAATAATGATCATCCTAATAATAATATTGATAACAACAGTGATAGTGGCTACAATAATAAACATAGTAATAATAATAATGATAATGCTTATAATAATACTAATGATAAGAATAATACTAGTAATAATAATAATAATAATAATAATAATAATAATAATAATAATAATAATAATATTAGTACAAATAACAATAATAATAAGATTACTGATGATAATAATAATAATAATCATAGTAGTAATAATAATAACCATAATGATAATAATAATAATAATATTACTAAGAATGACCATAACGACAATGATTATGATAATAATAATGATACTGATAATAATATTAACTATGATAATACTAATAATGATACTAGTAACAAGGATAATAATAATAATAATAATAATAATAATAATAATAATAATAATAATAATAATAATAATAATAATAATAATAATAATAATAATAATAATGGTAATGATAATATTGATAATAACAATAACAATAAGGTAAATTGTAATAATAGCAAGTGTAAGTTTATAGTATTATAAGATTACCACATATGGGGAATCATTTACGGAAAATTATGGGTGTTATTAAGCTACAAACATCTTAAAAATTTTATATAAGATAGGTTTCAATGTAGAGGTATTTACGAACGTTTTCGAAATGATTTTAGTTTATGATAACATATCATTACCTTGATTAAAATTACGAATAATATTAACAGAATTTATCAACATACTGAACGATAGTTGGTGCAATTAGCCGACTACGAGAGCCTTTGTATAAATTTGAGTCTGGGACAGTTCCCGTTTAGATGATCCTAGTGATGTATTTCTTATATACAGTTAAGTGTTTATTTTTGGTATGTAAGTTAATGAAAAAGTCAATTTAATTAAAATTTTCCTACTCTCCCGACCCAACTGGATACGGTACGATAGGCCTTATTGTAGTATGTTTCCCGCGATTACTTTCCCGAAGTTTATTTCGTCCGCATAGTCCCTATGACTATGCCAACTACCGGTATGGGTTTACCGCCCTACTCCTGGTTAGAACCATTAGTTCGTGGCGACCTCCGGCTAATAAAAAGGTTTATATTTTATGCATGTGGGGTCGTAGACCCAAAATTTGTGTGTGCAGTTTATTAATTGGGAACAAGGCTGATCAGCATTGCGACTATATCTCGTATACAATGCTGGTCACTCTTGTTTCATAATAGCAGAACAAATGAAAATGAAAACATAATTCAATTAACATAATAAATAATAATATAACAAATATGAAAATGTACAACAACATTCCTTACTTTCAGTGTTGTCCAAAGTGGATTTGAAAATTTTTGGCATACAAAAAGATTAAATTGTGACCAAAATGCGTCGGTATATATACCTATTTTGTACACGTGTATGTATTGATGCATTAAAACAAACTCGAATTCTTTTATTCCAGAATTTTCTATTTCGTGATTTTGACATTTTTAATGGAAATTTTAGTGCTATAATTTTTGTTTTTATTTTTAAATTTTTATTTTCTAATTATTTTTCATTAATTTTACGTCCATGATGGATTTGGAACGGTTCCAGAACATTCTATATTACTTTTAATTTAATTTTTATTTTAATTGATGTTTTTTTGAATTCTTTTTACGATTTTTTATTTTTATTACTAATTTATTTATTTTTCCAAATTTTATTGTTTAAAGTAGCTTTTATGATGGTCATCGCCATTTTTATAGAATGTTCTGGGTTTTTCTGGACTGTTTTACTGTTTTTATCGTCTTTTAAGTTATTCGAGTTTGCTTTTGGTAATTCCATGTTTATTGGGTTATTTTTGAGTTAGTTTTTGCATAACTTCTTGCTTTGGTATGATTTTATTTAATTTGTGTGTTCATTATTTTTGTTGTTTTTTCTCCTTTAATTACCATTGTTTATTTGGTGTAGGTTTTAATATTTAACTATACTTTTTGCTTTTTGTATGCTGTGTACCTACACATTTCGGTCACAATTGGAACTTTGGGTCTAGAAGTCAGTTCTAGCCCAACAATATGCAATATTTTATTGCAATTATTTTATTATTGTCAAAAATTTCGAAAGTAGTTTTGTTTGTGTGACATAAAATTGAGTGAAATTAAATGAAAAAATGTGAAGTATTTAGGATTTTCAAATTTCTCAATTCTAACAAGACCTCATAAATATTTCTCCAAAGGTCTTTTGCTAGTTTGACTCGGAATGAAATTCTCTACAATATTTTATATAAAGTTTTTAAATTTTCAATTTTTTCAAATATGAATATCATATAAATCATATTTTGACCGCATGTTATTATTTGTAATATGACTGGATCAGATTGACTTAACAAACACATGGATGAATAAATAAATTGTTTTAATCCTACTTTTTTAAGCCTGCATTGTAATTCTTTTAGCAGTTTTATTAGAAACCACTTCAAAGACGTTAAATTTGGTCTCAGATAATTCTCATTTATCAGACTCAAAGTTTGTATTTAATTCGTGTTCATCAAATATCAGAATGATTTATGCTGTATCTTCTCACGGCGATTTCGATATTCTATTTTTATTTTTAGTTTGTAAAAAATATATAAACAACTTGTAAATTTATATTTGTACCAGTAATATGTTAACTAGGTTCTATTTTTTTGAAATATTTATTTTTCAAATTGATTCATTAAAACAAACAAAATCTTAAACAAATATTTCATGTTTCAGTTCTCCAAGCAGATCCCATTTTTCTGGAACCGGTACAAATTCAACAGTTAATGAAAATATTTATAGAGATTTGTTTTAATGGAATTGTTATTTATATTTACAATTTTATAAGCATATTCAATAAATTTTCTAGATGTTGTTTAATTGACCGACAAGAAAATGAGCTTTGAATAATAACTACAGGCATCAAAGTAAATCAAATTATCTTTTATTCTATTTTTAGAAGAAATTCTGAAATTATTGGAGTAGAATAATATTCCATATACTATCCAATAAGATGTAATTCATTCCAGTTATTTCACTGATATAATTATATTTCATCAAATGTAAATATCTAAATATATTTCCAGATATCAACTGGTTTATTAAAGAAAATGAAAACAAAATAATTTCTGAAGAATCTGCGAAAATTTGTGCATTTTTTGGCATTTATTTTGTTAGTTTGATAAAGGATTATTTTTATTAAACCTTTTTAGTTTTTAAATGTCAATGGTCTTTCCTTGGTTTTTACTGAAGCTTTAATAATTTAGTTTAAAAAACATGTCAAATTTTTTTATAATTTTGAAAGCTCAGTTTCCCGGAAAATCCTTTTTTTCCTAGGTTATCTCCGTCTTAGATATGACCTGGCTTTTTCTGATCTTTTTTCAATTAATATTTCTACTAAAATACTATAAGAATTAATAAGATTTATTCAATGTAAATTTTCACCCTTCACAAAAATTTCATTATTTGCAATACAGAATCAAATTAATGTCTTAATTATTTTTTAATTTAATTTTATTTTTATTTTAGAAAATTCAAATTAAATTCAAATAGTTAAAAATTTTGTTTTGTCTGATGATTTTTGGAGTGCTCGCTCGGTTGTGATAACTGCACCCTCACGCACGCAAGCAGCTTAAAGGGAACGTTGGACCAGACCCCAGAATCTGACCCTAAGCCTCATTAAATATTACAATTTTGTATATATATTCAATTATTACATCATAAACTATCATATTTCGATAAACATAAAACCTTTTTGAATATATTATAGAAAAATAGTAAAAAAATATAATAAAGCACAGGTTTATAAACCTGTGTTCCAAAGAACCTTGTGGTTACTTAAAACTTCTGAGGGATTCATGGAACATTCTATGTATGAAATAGTACATTCAGTAAAGACCAATTTCGTTAATTAAAACAAAATTTGTATGTTGAGCAAAATGAATTGCGCGCACACACATACACAAAATTCCAGCAAAAAAATAAATAATACCAAAAGAAAATCAACTTACAATAAATTTGCCACCAGAATTTCAGCTAGCCACTTTTTTGTATCAGCTTCAAATATTTAAAAGATTCTTCAATTTAAGAGAACTGAAAAATAATCAAAATTATTGAAAATAAGGGGGAAATCAAGAAAACATTCGAGGTTGTGCTAAAGCACTAATAGTCTTTTTTCCGACATAATAATAGAAATTGTTGTTTGTCTTTAAAAGTTACGAAACAATAACAAGAAGTTGAACACAAAATTATTGTGCCTTAAAGAATAATCCGCAAGTCTTGCTGAAATTAGTTTTCTATTAGATGAGTTAATTTTTTCTACTACTGTCAAATGTCATTTTTTTTGTAAAAATTCTTTTTGAAGTAGATGAGAGAAAATGAATTTCTTACTTGAAGTATGATCCAGTGGGTTTATGAAAACAAATAAAGTCTTTTGTTAATGGTAACTACCTCAATCTCAAATATCCACGCTATTCAGAGAAATGGGTTCTCTAAAAATAAAATTTGGTATCGATGTGGAATTTGAAAAAGACTGAGAAGTTCGATCTTTCGTAATTTCAAATTTTGCAAGACCCATAAGCGATACCTTTTTAGATGAAGGTATTGCTATTTTAAATGAGAAAATTACTTTAATTAATAAAAAGGGGAGTAATTGGATTATTAATAAAATAAAAGAAATGCATTTTGTTATTACAAAATTTTCTCAAATAAAAACATTGAGTGGACGGGTTCTCTTCCAAATCATCAATCATTATTAAATAAATATTGCGTCATAGATATCAACAATAAGGGTGGTTTTGTGTATGCAATAACATTGAAGGGTACAGACTAAAAAAATTAATCGAACCTTAATTGTTATCATAGTAATTCAATGATTTCAGTAGCACAATCTCGAATAGCAAGTAAAAACCATCAATTATTTACAGTTAAAAATATAAAATTAGCCCTAACAAATAATGATGATAAGAGGCATTGGGTAAAAAAAATAAAGATTTAGTCAATGGGCATTATAAAATAGGTAACACGGTTATGGGTAATGTCAACGTTGCTGAAATAAATGTTCTGGACAAAGAAAAATGATGAATATGTTCATCCATTTTTTCATACGAAAGAAATAATCAATATTCTAACAAAATAGAAAGAGTAATAGTACCGTTACGACTTTCTATTTCAATGTAGTAGTAATTCGTAAGTGAGAATGATCATTATGTATGTGTGTGTGTCAATGAGCGGTTAATAGTAAAAGTTACTAGTTAGCAATTAGACAATGGATTGTCACGAAGTCAAAAATAGATTAAATTTGATTTATGTGTTAAGACTAATTCCTGTCACAAATAATGAACTGTAAATGTTTGTGAAAAAAAGTATTGTGAACAAAAAAAATCAACTTTTTTATATTTCTACAATAATATATTAACTAAAAAAACATGTTGTCAATAAAAAATTCAAAATAAATGTAAAATTTATTTAAAATATAATCAATTCTTAATTAAACAAAGTGAATTTTATAACTTTTAAATAATAACAATTTAATAAATAATATTTGCAAGTAAATCTAAAGAATTAGCAGTTGTCTTTGATAGGTCATATTTTACGAAAAGTAAATTATTATTATATTCTACTTTATTTTTGCTATATTTTTATTATGTCTTATATATATATATATATATATATATATATATATATATATATAATGATCAAATAACTTGAAAATAGTCAGTGCCGAAAATTTGTGAATATCAAAAAACATCGATATTTTCATTGATTCATAGTCACGTTCTTTAATAAATACAAGATCAATTGAAAAGAAATCAGTGGTGAAAATTGAAAAAAGTTCTTATATATATATATATATATATATATATATATATATATATATATATATATATATATATAATTTGTTTGTTTGTTTGTGATATTTTGTGATATTTTGGTTGGTGTAGTGGAGTCATCAAAAAATCTTAATTAAATTAAATCAAAATATTTTAATAAGCAATCATCTTACAATTTTAAAAATATTATATTTTAAAAATAATTTTTAGATTTTGATAGATTACCGAACGATAAAGCTATAGAAATAAAAATTTAAAAATCCAATAAAATTTTATTGTTTTTATTGGTTTATCTTGATTTGAAGATAAGATAACCGGATTCTTTTTTATTTCATTTAACATCTTTATTTTTGAGTTATTATTTTTTCATTATAAAAACTTTATCGTTTTGAAAATATTATTTTTAATTAATTTATTATATTCATTATTATTATTGTTATTATTAAAGTTGTCGGTGAAATATCAGTTATTGATCTAATTTCAAGTGTGTTTTGAAATATATACAAAAATGGCGGGTTCCCAATGTTAATAATATTTATTATCTCTTACAATTTGATTTCTGCCAACACAATTGCACAAAAGAATTACTACTCAAAACTCAAAACTTGGAGCTTATTATAAGCGCAATGAGTAATAGTTCCATTCAATGATTGCTAAACTGTATGTCGGTTTAACCTTCTCGATATACTTGTACCAATTGACTGGTTATTTCAACTTCTGTTTCGCTTTCTTAATCTCTTTGATACCTTGTTTCCAATTGTCACTTCTCCACTTATGTAGTTTTTTTTCAAATTTTCTTTTCTATTTTACTTCTTCTGTCCGATCCCACCTAGATATTTCTTTTACAGCTTGCCATTTACTGGTACTTATAGATCATTTAATGTTGTTTTTATTTGTCTTCAGTTTTACTTCCAAGTAGTCTCCAGCTATTTTCTCTATTACCTCAGATAACTGTCAAAATATAAAATCTGATTTGGTTCTGCTTTTTCATTTTCTCTGACTTCCCTTGAGATTTATATGTTATCGAGAACTATCAGTCGAGAATTGAAAATTTGATTTCGATTTTGTTTTTCTTTTGTCAATTTGTATTTGTTAAATAAGAATGACCCTGACGTATTTCATTTTTGATTTTATCAATAAAATAATATACCATGTTCAAAGTGAAGTTAAGTTAGGCTACATGATAATTCAAGAAAATTTAGAGATGTATCAGGATCAAGTAGTTAGATAGTTTCAAAAAGTATATAAATCTTCATAATATAATAACGAAATGCTGCTGAGGAGTGATACTTTTCTTATTGGTAAAAATGACTGTTGTCTGGGGCCCTATCAATGTGGGGCCTAGACAGTTCTTTAAGAAACGGATAAATGCATAAAGTATATTGAAATTGAAATTTTTCTTTACATTTTAGTAATTGTGAACTTTCTTCAAATTTGTTAAGA
Source organism: Schmidtea polychroa (assembly GCA_959609185.1). Taxonomy (NCBI): domain Eukaryota; kingdom Metazoa; phylum Platyhelminthes; order Tricladida; family Dugesiidae; genus Schmidtea; species Schmidtea polychroa. Next base: position 116,034 of record CAUHTR010000471.1, on the reverse strand, counting down.
ATTTTGTAATTTTTGTAAGTTTTGTTTAGTTAGTCTAATTTTTCATTTAGTACGGTTAAAGTACATACTAATTGAATTAAGCGTTTTCAGTTTTTAAATATCTTATATCTAATATTGTTCCTTTGATGTGACTTTATTTAAGTGTTCAAATTTACCAGGGGTCTTTTGATTTATAAAGCGTCATAGTAGTTGTGTTATGAAAAAGATCTAAATTCTTTAATTACTATTTTGTACTATTTATACATTGATGTTGACTTATTTACATAAAACCTTGAACTGTAGAAATTGATTAAAAGTTAACATATATTTTTGATATAATATATGAGCCGTTAATTTTGAAAGTGAAATGAAGCTGAAAAAGTGACAAAACAAAAGTTGAAATTTAGTTTAATACATTACTTATAATTTATCAACAACGCATATAATATTAAATAAAATTTTAATTTGAGATAAGTGAACTATTTAATTAAATTTCCTTTATATTTATGTTTTTCTAAAGATTTTAAAACATTTTCTTATAGAGATATTTTAATGTTGACGCAGAACGATCGAATGGAGCACCGTCTTGTATAAAAATATTATTATTAAGATATTGATGGTTTTCAAAAAATTTTAAAAAATTCCTAATTTGAAACTATTATTATTCTTGTTCTCATTATGGACTATTTCCAATTTATGATCATCCATAAAGAATTTATTTGAAAATCGGAAGGTAGAAAATTTAAATGCTCATGATATCGGCTGCATCTTAAGTTGCAATTTCCACTTTCATTAAAACCCGCACATAAAATTTCAGACTATTATTTAATAATTATAAGTTAAATACAAACCATTATTTTAAACAAAAAGATTAATTCAATAAAAGTCAAAATAAAAAGACCAAAATATAAATGTTCAAAATAAAATAGAATTTTTTTGTTTGTGGTTTTTGTGTTTATTATCGTACCACAAATTGTAATATAAATATTCATTTTTCTAGCCTTGCGTTCAACTAAATAATTGAACGACTTTAAATGATGTCTAACCAGGCCCGGCGTGAGGCGGGTACGATGCGTGATTTTCACGCAGGCGCCATAGCGGAAAAATACAAAAGGCGGCAAAATTGTACTGAAATTTGTTAATTTCATAACAATTTCCATTCTATTGTTTAATAACTAGTCCAATTTGAACAATATTGTTCCATCTGTGAAAAATATTTATGCATTTATCGTTTTTTTTACTCTTATTATGGAATGCGAAGGCGGTAATATGCAATTTTCACACATCATCTGAAACTCTAGCGCCGGTGCTGTGTCTAACAATACTGTGACGATTATTATCAAGTTTAACCAAAGGAATTTTTGAACACATAATAATAAATTAAGGATTAAATAATTAAATTCAAAGGTTGAACTTTTTGCAATCTTATAACGAATTTAAATTCAAAATAGGTTCAATTTTAATTAATTAACATTTGTTATTAGTAACCAACTATTGTTTATTTACAGTTTTAAACAACACAATTAGACCACTTCAAATCTGATGCACAGCTTTTAGAAAGACAGTTGATTCAATTTAGTTGAATTTAAGTACAATATTTTATTTTATTCGAGTTAGGCATATTAAAATGGTCCTTTCTCTTTTTTGCCCTTTATGTGCGTGGATATAATTCTATTATTAATTATAATAGCTGATATCGTTAATTATATTTTTTATTAAAAGATGAAATTTCGAGAAATTTATGGAAACCGAAATTTCCACCAATATTGCAATTATGACTGCAGCGGAGAAAGTTTTACTAAATTGTATTCTCCGGCAATTTCTATCTGGTAAAATAGTTTAATTAACCAACTAGATTAGCGTACGGTAAAAGAATATTAGTTGTCAGAGCTGGAGAATTAGTCGTAGTTTAATTATGGCTTTAAAAAGATCCAAATTTGTGATCTTCGGGGAATAGAATGTGAACTTTTTAATTTCAGTTTCATTGACAAACCCTGCTTCACTCTTGGGAAAAATTCAATAATTCTTACATTAAATTACGGTTGTTTTGTAGAAGTATTATCTCACTGAAATATTTCATTTTAATAATTTTATTGAGATTTTGGTAATAATTTTATATCTTTTTGTTAGATATTTAAATATTATTATTATTATTATTAATAATAATAATAATATAACTATTATTATTATTATTATTATTATTATTGTTATTATTATTATTATTATTATTATTATTATTATTATTATTATTATTATTATTATTATTATTAGAAACCGAATAATAATTCATCTATGCTTTTTAATTATGAATTATTTTTCATACTATTTCACAGCGGTATTTCTATAAAGTAAAATTCATTGTACACCTGTTTGCGTGGTATAATTATATATATATATATATATACATTCTCAAACAAATTGAATCAAAGAACTTTTCGCCCATCGCGTAAACCTCGATATGTTGACCTATATCAAGTAGTTTCTTTTAAACATATTAACATCGTAGCCATACGAGAAAACAGACAAGTTACAATTAACATCGACAAAGTGAAACCTGTATTTTGTTTTCATCCCATATTACAACTAATATACTCTTAAACTCAAAATAAACTAATGATCCAGACCAAAAGACAACACTAACCCACCTGATAATTCACCACATTTCATTCTATGTTAGTAGGTAGATATCCGGACATTGTGTTAAGATCATCCCATCATCCCTCCCTCTTCTCCTATGTCAATTTGATGCCTTTGCTGCAGTGTCCGACATGTTTTATGTCAATGGGAACCACTGTAGTGAGATGGTATTTTGGCTAAATTTTTTTAGGTCAAAATGATCTAGGGTGAAGAGGACTACAGTGTTTTATGTCAATCTGAAGCACTATAGTGAAGGGTTATTTTGGTCCCAGAATTTTTTTGTAGAGGAATTTATACTAAGATATTTTTTAAGAATCGACGTTTTCTGAGAAATTAAAGTAAATAAGTAATAATTTTTAAATAAGTAAAGTAAAATAATTTTAAGTAAAGTAATAATATTTAATTTAGTAAATTAAAGTAAATCAGAGTGGAAAATTATGACCTCAATGCGCGTCTGTGTGCGCGTTGTATTGTGTGATGGGTTTGTGTGCGCACACAGACGCGAGCAATGTCATTTTTGTGTTGGGTTGTTAGTTTATCTCACGTCTGTGTGCGCTTTTCTTTTCTTTGTTTTTGGCTTGTGTGCGCACACAGACGCGAGCAAGAGGTAGGACAATTTTATTAATTATTTTTTTGTGAATGTTGTAATTTTTTAGATTTTATTAGATTTTTGAATGTGAATGGATTTAGAGAGTTGTTAATGGTATCGATTTCGGTTTTTTGGAGTTAATGATTTTTCGGATAAAAGATGGCTGCTTTTAATGAAGAAATGGAAATGGGAAATACTACCAACGAGACTGATGGTTCCTTTTTTATGACCCCAAGAGATCCTGATAATGTTAATGGTGTTTCTGGCCAACTAATATTAAATTTATTTGGTGGATGGATTTCCGTTGGTATTCGATGCAATAATTGTGATGTAGTAGCTACACAAAGAAAGGTTCCAGATAAAATGATTGAGAAGAGTTCAGCTACAAAGTTGTTTAATATTACTGAAAGTACTGGAGGTGTTATGACTGGTATGATCCCTGATTATCGATCTCAAGTATGTCGTGAACAAATGGAAGCAGCTCGATTTAGATATAAACATGGATATGAAATGCCTTGTGACATAATATGTCGTTATATTGTGGATATTAAGCAGCTTTCTACTCAATCAACTGAGATGCGACCATTAGGTTGTTCAATGATGGCATTATCTTATGGTATTGAAATGGACAAACTGTTGTTATTCGAAACTGGCTCTGTGGATGGAAATAAAATTATTATTCGTTATCTTGAATTTAAACATGGTAGCAGAGCATGGTTCCGGCTAGCCAGCCGGAACAAGGTAATTAATGATTATAAAATGTCTTTTTTGTGGTTATGTATATTATGTGTATATTATGTGTATTATGTGTTTACTAATATTTCTGTAAAATTAACCATTCTCCCTTCCCTACCGAGCGTGGGAAAGTGCTGCTATGGGCCCCAGCACTCTTTTAAAGGGGGAAGCCAGGGGGACAGGGTAAAGAACAGAGCTAAGTCAAGGGTGAGGGCGAGGGGGGTAATGGGTTTTGAGTTGAGATGGGGAAGTATAAATCAAATATTTGTCAAAACTCTTACTGGTAAGACAATTACTCTTGACGTTGAATGGAACGACACAATTGAAAAGGTAAAAGGAAAAATCCAGGAAAAAGAAGGAATTCCGGTAAATTATCAAATGTTAGTATATGCAGGAAAGCAGTTAGAAGAAGATTGAACGATTATAGCCTACAAGTAGGTTCGACACTTCATTTGTCACTCAGGCTGTGCGGTGGCAATGACGAAGAGATTTTAGAAGAAGAATTGTGGAAAAAGAGAATGAAAAAAGGAAAATTAACGAGATTGAGAAACAAGATTCTGAATGATATAAAGGGTAAGGATGTTAGCAAATGGTTGGAGGAATATGAAGATCAAAAG
>CAUHTR010000471.1:0-111467 GCA_959609185.1 Schmidtea polychroa | reverse complement strand
CGAACCATGGAAAGCAGCTTTTTACGGCGTGTGTTGACGAAGCGGAAGGTGATGAGGTTGAAAAGATGTTTCACCTGCACAAGTACCTTCACGGAGAGCCATTAAAGTTAATTGAAAATCTAGGATATTCGGCAGAGGCTTATCAAATGGCAAAAGAGAAGTTGGATAGGCGATATGGTGGGGATGAAAGGATATATTTATCAATGTTAGAGAAGATGGACAAGTTCAGGCCAATTCGAGAAGGAGATTTGAAGGATCTAGACTTATTTGTTGGATTATTAGAAACAGTCACCGTGCGATTGAAATCCACTGGGAAAGAATCCGGGTTAAAGACTGGATATCATTTTCAAAAGTGTTTGGGCAAGTTAACAACGGATCTTGTGTATAAATGGAAGAAAGAGAAAATAGAAAAGGAATTGCGGGAGACGATAGAGGATTTGAGAAGATGGATACAACAAGAAGCGGAGATCCTAAGGTCCACTAACGAGGTCGTGTATGGGACTCAACCATGCACCAGGGCTTATGATGTGTCAAGAGTAGAAGGTGTGTCTAGAGAAAGAGAAAGCTTCAATCCAGGAGGTTGGACGCATTTTACGGGGCAACCAGATGGCAGAGTTAAAAGTGGAACGGTTATACAGGTGAATAACTCTAACGGCTATAGATCAGAGTGTGTACAATGTGGTGGTCAACATTACCTAGACCAATGTGACAAGTTTAAGCAACTCACAATTTCAGAAAGGAAGAGAGTCATCGAAGAAAAGAAACTGTGCAGGAATTGCTTCAAAAGAAATCACATGGCCAAGGAATGTCGTAAAGAATCTTTCTGCAAGGTTACCGGATGTAAGCAAAGACACAACGAATTATTAAATGAAAACGCATCAATGAGGACGGTTCAGAGTTATTTTGCGGTAACTGAAATGTTCAATGACGAGTTACGGGCATCTCGAGGAATTGAAGACACGCCACTCGACAGGAGTAAGGCATCTAATGAAGAGCAAGGAGCTCAGAGTCATTTAGATGGGCAAATATTCAATTCTGGAAGAACTAACGAATTAGTTAACGTTATGACAATCACACAAAATGTTCAAGGAAAAATGAATACAGTGGAAAAGCAAGATGAGGCTTGCCGGGCTGGTGAGATCATAAAATTATCCGACGATAAAATTGTGGAACCGAAGACAACGGAAGTGATGAGTAATTGGGAAAAAGACAAACCAGAATCAGAGGATTTAACGCCCGAGGCGGCGGTTAATGATATGCAGGTCGACGAAGGGAAAGTTATTCGATTAAAAGAAGAACGTGATAATGTAAAAGGGGCAGAAGACTCCAGAGAGGAGAGGCAAAACAAGGAGACCAGTATGGTATATGGGAAATCATGGGAAACTGTACGTGATAATGATCAAGGGGCCAAGGAAGTTTTGGAAAAATTGAACGAATCATCGAACAGTTTAAGACAACAAGGATCACTGGAACTCGCTTGCACGCCTCTAAAAATGCATATGAAAGACAAGGTGTCGATTGGGGAATCGAAACACGAAGCAATCAAAGAACGACTTTGTAGGATGCTTATAAAAACATTAAGTGAAAACTGGTCACTAAATGAAATGCAACAAGGAAAAGGGTGGAATATTGAATTGGCGAAAGATGGATGAAAGAATTGGTCCCGTGCTGGCGGCAAAGGGCGAAATGGAATAAGATAGAAGCTGATGTTAAGACAGGGTCAACAGTGTGGGTTTTAGACAAAAAGAATGAGTATGGGAAGTGGCCAATGGGGAGAGTAATCGAAGTGATACCTGGAGAAGACGGAAAGCTACGCGTGATGAGGATTAAATGTGAAGGAAAGGAGGTATTAAGATGCATATCCAAAATATGCTTGATCACAAAAGAAGGAGAGGTTATTGGAGATTGAGCCATAATGCAGGAAATGAAGGGTGAAAGGGATAAAATGGCGAGGGAAATGCAGAAAATGGAGGGGAGAAGGGATAAAATGGCGGGGGAAATGCAGAAAATGAAGGGGAAAAGGGATAAAGTGGCGAGGGAAGTGCAAGAAATGAAGGGAAAAGAAATAAACTGACACTGGAATGTATCTTCAAATTTTGTTGGAGTATAAAAGAAGAAGAAGAAGCTGATGGGGATTTGAGATTGACACTAAGGTGTCAAGGGGGGGTTGGGGAGGATGGAAAATTGTGAGCTCAATGCGCGTCTGTGTGCGCGTTGTATTGTGTGATGGGTTTGTGTGCGCACACAGACGCGAGCAATGTCATTTTTGTGTTGGGTTGTTAGTTTATCTCACGTCTGTGTGCGCTTTTCTTTTCTTTGTTTTTGGCTTGTGTGCGCACACAGACGCGAGCAAGAGGTAGGACAATTTTATTAATTATTTTTTGTGAATGTTGTAATTTTTTAGATTTTATTAGATTTTTGAATGTGAATGGATTTAGAGAGTTGTTAATGGTATCGATTTCGGTTTTTTGGAGTTAATGATTTTTCGGATAAAAGATGGCTGCTTTTAATGAAGAAATGGAAATGGGAAATACTACCAACGAGACTGATGGTTCCTTTTTTATGACCCCAAGAGATCCTGATAATGTTAATGGTGTTTCTGGCCAACTAATATTAAATTTATTTGGTGGATGGATTTCCGTTGGTATTCGATGCAATAATTGTGATGTAGTAGCTACACAAAGAAAGGTTCCAGATAAAATGATTGAGAAGAGTTCAGCTACAAAGTTGTTTAATATTACTGAAAGTACTGGAGGTGTTATGACTGGTATGATCCCTGATTATCGATCTCAAGTATGTCGTGAACAAATGGAAGCAGCTCGATTTAGATATAAACATGGATATGAAATGCCTTTTGACATAATATGTCGTTCTATTGCGTATATTAAGCAGCTTTCTACCCAATCAACTGAGATGCGACCATTAGGTTGTTCAATGATGGCATTATCTTATGGTATTGAAATGGACAAATTGTTATTATTCAAAACTGATCCCCCTGGCTCTGTGGATGAAAATAAAATTATTATTCGTTATCTTGAATTTAAACACAGAGTAATCATCTAAAATTAATGTAAGATATTTTGTGTTAATTGTTGGCCTACTGTTTATGATGAGAATTGCTTCTTTAAATCTGACATTTTTCTTTTGGATATATTTCCATAATTTTTTTAAATTTTTATTAAATTATTTTACTTTTTTATAAATTTTTTTTAAAATTCCCTCTACACTTGTGGTCCGAAAGTAACTCGGAACAGGTCAATAAAGTAAAGTGTCAAACAAGGATATCATCTTACCATGATTTTGCTTGCAAGCTGTTAGTCTTTCTAATGTTGAACCTTTCAAAATTGGCAAACCTCCAATCCAAGTTCTCGCTTATACTGATGATATCGCTAATAATACTGATGATTTGCAAAATATCATAAAAGTTGCTTTCGATACAGCTTATGAAATTTGGTTCGAATACCGACCTTAAAATGAACTTATATTCAATTGAAAAATATTGATGTTAGGGACATTTAAATAACTTAAAATAAATAACATTTAAAATAATTAATTATAAAATAAACGCATAATTATCATTATTATTAAATTAATTAATTCGCCATTTAAATCGGTTGTTTGAATAATACCAATTATTACGCAATCAGTTTTTTATGAAAATATTTTTAAGCAAGCAGGCTTAAATTATTAACAATTGATATTATTGGTGAAGTATATTAGTGGAGTACTTATAGATTATTAAAATTACTCTTACTTAAAAAACTTTTATTTGATACATTATTTAGATATTTCTCGCTTAGATTGACGACTTTGATATACTCATTGCAAATGAATTTATACTGAATTTTCTGAATAATTTGAGCAACCAGTCAATCAAATTGAGTACACGTGTGAAAAGGTTACTTTTAAGAAATCATATTTAATTAAGATTAATTAATTTCAACTAATTTAGTCAATCAAAATAAATTATGTTCCAGATCTTAATAGAAAATTCATATTAACTTAAATGAAGATTTTAGACGATTCATTATTTAGACTAATTAATAACTTGAATGATCAGTATTTAAGATAAATATTTACTGAATAATTAATGACTAGAATTTAAAGTTCTTTTTTGTCCATTAATTACTTGTTTTTGATATTTATTTACTGTTTTGAATAATTTAAATATTTACTTGTACTTGTTATTTTTACAATAATTTCCTGTATTTTAATTTAAGAATTTATAATTTTACTAATTATTACCTAGATATTGGAAAATTTTACAACTACTGATGTTTTGAGTTCAGTCTGTCAGTTGCATTTTTATTAATTTTTCATCGAGTCATCATAGTGTCATTTTCTGAACAATTAACTTCAATGAAATAGATTTTCTTTTAGAAATCAATCAACTTTATTCAAAAATTAACATAATTTAAATTTTAACAAATTCTTTCAATTATTTTTTAAATTAATGTAAGATTTAAAAAATTTATTCAGTCAGCACTATAATTGTCAATTCATTAAATAGAAATTATTAAATAGCAATCATCAAATTATAATAGTTTTTCCTTAAAATATCATTTCATATTTATTCGAAAAAACTAACATAATTTAAATCTCAACAATTTTATTCTAAGTACTACCAAATATTTTTGAAGTTATTATTTCTTTAGATTTTTAGATATTTCTCTGGAAACGCTAACTTTTTGCGAAGATGAAGAATTGACAATGTAAGAATTTTTTCATTTGATTACAAATAATTAAAATATTTTAAAGTATATCAGATATTTCTTGTCAAACGACTTTGTGTGAGAATAGCATTTCTAATATTCAACAAGGTCCATCAACATTTGCAGAAAAAAATTAATAGTAACACTGGCGTGAACAATAGGCACACCACTAGGGAGTAGGGTTCGGAATCCCGGGATCCCGCAATTTTTAGCAATCCCGAAATCCCGGGATCGAGCACTTGATCCCGGGATTTGACTTTTTAAGCCTAAAAGGAAAAATACCTTACAGTTTCCTTAAAAATTCTTTAAAACAATCGTTTTTGGTTGAACATTTTCAAATTTAAATTTTTTCGGTTGAGATTTGAATATTGTCATATAGAAAATACTTGGAATTTTTTTTGCATTCAAATTCTTAAAATATATAAATTTTAAAAATCGAAATTCTTGGAACTTTTTTTTTTTCAATATTCAATTTGTAATTATATTCTTAAAATTTTTTGTTGGCGCTCAGACGTAATTAGTATATAATTGTTTTCACGTGTTATTGTTTGTGATTATTTTAAAGTGTAGATTTAATTAAATTATCATTCGATCTATTTGAACAACAAATTTTAAAAATATAATGGCTTCTTACATAGACCATGAAAAGAAAAGTAATTCTGCTCTTTGGAAACATTTTTTACGAGAAGAAAAAGGACAGACAGCGATGTGTAAGTATACCGACTGCAAAAAAATTCTAAAAATTGGGGGTGGGTCAACGAAAGGTCTCCATACGCATCTACTTTTCCGTTCATAAAATTAACATCACAACAGCTACTACTTCGGCTAAACACAATCAGATGAACCACCACAAAAAATCGAAAACGTTAACCAAGTATTTTTCCGATGCTGGAACGAGAAGAAAAATCACTTCCTGCTACACTTGCAAGGTTAACCGCACTTGATGGGATTTCATTTAACGTTATATGCCGTTCTTCTGATTTACGTGCAGGTCTTATAGCACAGGATTCAAAAGTTTACCTACAACAGTCAACACAGTGCGCAAAAATAGTTGTAGATTACAGCAAAAAAATTAAGAATTCATTAATTACGGAAATAGATGCAAAAAAAACCCCACAATTCGGTGTTGTGAGAGATTTTCCTTATCGTTGATGAATGGACATGCACTACGTAACCGTCGGTACATGAATATTAATTTACATGCTCAAAATTGTCAGTTCTGGAGCTTAGGCTTAATTCGAATAACAGGATCAATGCCTGCAGATAAATGTATTGAGCTCCTAGAAACAAAAGCTCGCAGAATATGGACTTGATTTGCGAAAAGATATCGTCGGAATTATGACTGACGGAGCAAGTGTAATGAAAAAAGTTGGGAGATTATTACCTGTAAATCAACAATTATGTTTTGCCCATGGTGTGCAACTGGCCGTAAGTGAAGTACTATATCAAAAGCAAAATATAGAAAACAAATCAGCAATTCGACGAAGACGAACAATCAGAAGTAGAACACGATTTTTCGGAGAGTAACGACGATGAAATTTTTTCTGACAACGAAGAATTGGTTGATCTCGATTCTGGTCATAGGCATGGAGGAAACTAAAGTGATGTTACTGAGATAAATTCCGCTCCAGTGATCAAAAAGGTACGAAAATTGATAGTAATGTTCAGACGATCGCCAACAAAAAACGATATCTTGCAGAAATATGTTGCGACTGAATTTGGGAAGCAAATAACTCTAATAAAAGATTGGAAGACTAGGTGGAACAGCCTTTTGTCAATGCTTGAACGTATCTATTTATTAAAAAATTGTATTCAAAAGGCATTGATAGACATAAGTCTACCTGAAGGTGAATCATTTGCTTTATCTAATGATGAGCTTAAAATGATATCTTCTATCATTAGTGCTCTAGTACCAATAAAAGCAACAGTCGAGGCCCTTTGTCGTCGGGATGCTAGTCTGTTGCTATAACTTTTATGTTAAAAAAACTTAAAGATTCTAACAACGTTATATGTCAAAAATTGCATTCCGCTCTCATTGTTCGCATGCAACAAAGGCGGACAGATATCAGTGGTGTACTTCAGTATTTACATAATGGTAGGACAAACGTTCAGTCCGAATCTGAAATAGCGCTCGTAACAGTTCCATCTGCCGTAAAATGTCGCAAAATAATAGTTGAGTTACTCGAAAGATTAGATGCTGCAAATCCAGCTACAGCACTAACAGCTCATGACTCCGAAGTTGAATCTTCTGTTTCAAATGAGGCACCTATCGAAATTGTTTCAGATTCTTCTGATTCTCCATCTGAATCTCTTTCCTTTTCTCTTGAACAACCTTTAACTATTGCAGACGAGCTCAATAAAGCTATAAAACAAGCACATTTTCCGAGGATGCCAATTCGATGTGAGATGCTGTCAGCGAAAATTCAAAAGGAAATGGTATTGTTTGAAAATGGAGGAACACGTGGTGATTTTTTGCAAAGAGCGTATGATTTTCTAATGACAATCAAACCAACCAGTGTAGAGTCCGAACGTGCCTTTTCTGCGGCCTGACTTTTTGCAACGAAAATAAGAAGTCGTATGGGCGATGAAACTTTGGATGCACTATGCTTTCTTAAAAGTTATTTTAAAAATAACAAAGAATAATTAGGTATTTTTTTATAATTATTTAATAATTAAAAATGTAACTTTAACAATGAACTCTTTATAATTTATTAATTAAGAATATTATAAACATAATGAATTTGATGTATAATATTATAAAAACATTTATTTTCTTTATAATTTAATAAACTATTTTTTATAAACTTATTTTTGAAAGTGTCATTTTTTTTAAATACCTGTTTTTGAAATATATTAACGGGATTTTTAAATACCTGTTCTTGAAATATATTAACATATTATTTTAACAAAATTAATCTCTTTCTTTTTCTATTAATTTGGTTAAAATAGTATGTTAATATATTTCAAGAACATGTATTTAAAAATCCCGGGACTAATCCCGGGATTAGGAAAATGCAATCCCGAAATCCCGGGATTGAAAATATAGCACGGGATTGCCAACCCTAACTAAGGAGTGATTATTTCGGCCAGATGATGTGCGACGACCAATAAATCATCACAATAGCGGATAGGGAGAGTGAAATATAACCAGACGCTTTGGCCAGTTCCCTCAGTTTATATAGAAGTCAGTATTTCAACAATTTTTAAAATGCCGGAATTGAGGAAAATTCATGAGAAGAATACGAAACATAGACCAAAGGATGTCGGGAAAAGTGAACTTTGCTATATGTTATGTTCAGAATAATTGACTTTTTATTTGAAACCCCGAAAAACAAAATAAACTTTCCAGGAAATCAAATACAAGAAAATGACCCGGATATGTGCATGATTTCTCCAATGATTTTCTAAATATTTTGATGAAGATTTTTGTGATTTTCTTTGAAATGACTACTGCTTATTTGATTGGTGTTCAGATTTCATGACCCAAAATATTTCATTATGAAAATTTTGTCTAATAACTTTAGGACGAATTTAATTCAGGTGGTGGTAGAGTTCTCATTTAGGGTTAAAAATGAGATCGGTTATCATACAGAATTTTGGTTTTTCTTTTTGTTGAAATAGAGAGCGAACCCTAAATAATTATATAGATATTTATATAACTTATTCAATATAGTTAAAAATGGACAAAGGGGCATTTGGCTAGCGGCACTGCGCTCATGGTCGAGTTCCAAAGACACGAAATAATTAGCAAATCAGATGTCCATCGGAAATTTATTCTTTTGTTCCATTTTAATTGGTTTTCTTAATTATGTCCATGAAATTAACAATTGCAAGACACATTTTATCATCGTTCGAATATTTTCCAAATCCCACATTCAGTAAGGCGATTCTCCTTCACTTTTCTGGGTTAAATAAGGGTCATGTTTCATTAAATAATTTTCACTGTACTTCTTTGATTTCTTGTTTTAATTTATCCCTAAACGTATCATGAATAGTGGTTAATATTTCATCTCAATGGTCAGGTTTTGGTCAAGTGTTCGTGAATAAATTAACATCTCGTAAATCATAAGGACCGCCAATTTTGATATGTTTTGACCGTATCAATTTATCATCGTTAACACCGACGTAAGACCTTCCAAAGGCATTTTTGAACCCGTTTAGTGAATATAGGAGAGTAGTTTTAACACAGAACCTCACCTGTTTCTTGACTCTTGGCGACTATGTGCATTACCAACATGGCTGTCGTTATGGGTACACATGTCAGAAAACGATAGTCATGAAGAGTTTACCCAAGAGCCGACACACACTATATCTCGTTTCTCTTTTATTTTCCCCGTAAACGCACACATATTATATATATATATATAACTTTATCTTATTCTTAACAGACAAGAAGGTAGAATTTATTAGATTTAAACAAATAATATTGATTGCTCACAACGCTTTCTCGGATCTCAAGCATTAAAAAATATTTCAAAAAATCCGATTTAGGGAAAAATATAACTTATAAATTACCAAATGCACTTAATAAATGACAATTAGTGTAGCATTTTTAGTGAAAGAAATGAGCAATTTTCTTTTCAATAAACTCAGTATTATCATGCAAAATTAACATTTTAGTCAACCATTAATGAACAAAACCACTAGGAAATTGCCTTATGTTTATATTGCAAAATACAAATTCCAATAATTTATACTTCTTTCATCAAATGTGCCCAAATTGATTAACAATATCAATTGCAATATTTAGCAACACAAATAGATATAAATTATCAATTAAAAAGATTAACCATCTTTTTTATTAACACAAAAATGAACGAACTAATAATAAACAACAGCCGTCACAATTTATTCGGTAAAACAAAAAATATAGGGAAAAATCCTATTCTAGTGTCTAGTAATATCAATTTATTATAAATCTGACAGGGCAGCCACTCCAGGAAGAACCTTTCCTTCCAGCAACTCCAAACTGGCTCCTCCACCGGTGCTGACATGGCTCACCTTGTCCTCGGTCCCCCATTTAGCACAGCAAGTAGCTGTGTCACCTCCTCCTGGAACACAATAAATAACAATTATATTACACAATCAAACTATAATTACCGATAATTGTTGTCGCTCCCGCTTTAGTGACGTCCACAACGGCATCCATCGCTGCTTTAGTTCCATGGCAAAAATTTTCAAATTCAAACACTCCCATTGGTCCATTCCAAACGATAGTTTTAGCTCTATGAATAGCACTACAGAACTCTTTCATTGTTTCTTTTCCACAATCCAATCCCTAATATAGTTGCATTATTCAATCCGATTATTAGGATTACTATGCATTTAATTTTATTATTTTTATTATCTTTTGTCAATTCAATAATTTTCATATTAATTTTCATAGAAATATCTGAAAAACAAAATCGTTTGTCTTATATATTGTTTTGATCCAGTCTTACAAATATTTATGTGAAAATTATTTTATTTATTATTATGAATATTTATTTCTTATGATTATTATTATTTATTTTTATTAATTATTATTAATTATTTATTTTTATTATTTATCTTTATTAATTATGATTTGTTATTAAAAATTAATTTTTATTAAATATTATTAATTATTATTATTATTTATTTTTATTAATTATTATTAATTATTATTATTTATTTTTATTAATTATTGTTATTTATTTTTATTAATTTTTATTAATTATTATTAATTATTTTTACTAATTATTATTCATTATTATAAATTTATTTTTTCTAATTATTATATATTTAGTTTTATTAATTGTTATTATTTATTATAAATTTATTCTTATTAATTATTATTATTATTTATTTTTATTAATTGTTATTATTTTTTATTATTTATTTTTATCAATTATTATGAATTTATTTTTATTAATTATCATTAATTATTATTATTTATTTTTATTAATTATTATTCATTATTATAAATTTATTTTTATTAATTATTATTCATTATTATAAATTTATTTTTACTAATTATTATATATTTAGTTTTATTAATTGTTATTATTTATTATAAATTTATTTTTATTAATTATTATTTATTTTTATTAATTATTATTATTATTTATTTTTATTAATTGTTATTATTTTTATTATTTATTTTTATCAATTATTATAAATTTATTTTTATTAATTATCATTAATTATTATTATTTATTTTTATTAATTATTATTAATTATTATATATTTAGTTTTATTAATTGTTATTGTTATTATTAATTATTTTTATTATTATCATTTATTTATTTTTATTATTTATTATTCATTATAATAAATTTATTTTTATTAATTATTATTATTTATTTTTATTAATTATTATTATTGAGATTAAACAAGTATAAGATATGATAAGTCTGCTACTAAAAAGAATATTGAATTAAATGAGAACATCTTTATATTTTTTCTTCGATGCAGTAAATATTGTCAGAAAATTTTCTCTTTTGAAAAGGGTTAATATAACAACCGCATTACAAGTCAATCGATATCTGATTTTTACTTGAATATTGTCAGAAAATTGAATTTCATATTTCTTGGATTTTGCAATATTTGATTTATTTATATTTAGAAATTTATTTAAAAATCTTCGAATATTCGAAAAAAATTTATTGAAATATTTATTTATTTTCATGTCTCTCATTTCTTTTCCAACTATTAATCAATATTTTATTTTATAATGAAATTTTAATCTGAATGCGCTTAATTTTGGAGACAGTTACTTAATATATTTTTGAAAATTTACATTAATCCAATCAAAATTTAGTAAAAATTAAAATGTTTATTAAAATATAATAATAAACCATAGTAAGAATAAAAATGTAAATTAAAATCATCCATATTATTTACCATTGATCCTGCTGGCACTCCGGTGGCTAATGTAGCATGTCCGACTTTTGCATGCTCATCAAATTTATCCCCAGTAACAAAATCAACCGGTAAATGAATTTTGACATTTTTTTCTTTCGCTTTATTAACAATTTCTTGGACAATTTTAGAGCCAGCTTCGTCAAATAAACTGTTTCCAATCTTGATGTTATATTAAGTAATATATCAGCAACAACATAATAATCTACCTCCATGTTGTTGAGAACCTTCAAAAAAGTAAATGCCATACCGCCAGTGATTATAAGTTCATCGACAATGTTTAACATATTTTTTATCAGGAGGATTTTATCGCTGACTTTAGCCCTATGAATATTTTATTTTTATCATTTATTCAATTAATTGAAATTAAAATTAGTGCAAAAAAAACAATTAGGAAAATTTTGCAATGTTTAATTTGAATTTTTATAAACCAACTAATAAAACAGTGTTTAGTAAAAGGATTTATTTTTGAATGGACGAAATTTTAAGATATAGATTTAAAATTATAAAAATGTAAAATATAATTTAAAAATTTAAAATTAAAATTATAAAAATTATTTTGTATATAAATAACATTTCTATTAAAAATACATATTTTGCATATATTAAAATTCTTTTTTAATTAAAGATCAATTTCATGAATGACGTTATTAATAATTTTTTAATGAAATGTCTATTACAACTTAAATTATTCTAAGAACTTTTCAATTTCTATTTGGTTTTTTTTCGATTAACATTGTATTTATTATTATTTATATAATGGATTTAGGGAACATTATAAATAATGACGATTTAGAATAACAATTTAATGTTGATATATCAAAGATATTTTAATAAGAAATTAGAATGAACATTTGTTCTCATTTCGATTAATTTTTCAATGTGATTGAATCTCCGTCCAAACGTTGTACTAATTGCCTAGTTTTCATAATTCTCTTTACATTTATTTTTTTTAAGTAATATTTAGCCATGTGACCCTGGCTAAAATACAGTCTAATACAAATGAAGCACTAAATGAAATGATAATGGGTTTTAGTATCGGTTTGTAGAGACGCAAAAAAAACCCAGTTAATACAGTAGACTCGATTATAACGTGGTCATTATTGACTGTGATAGTAAAAGATTTGATTGTTTTCATTAGTTTTTCGGAATTCGTGAAAATTGTAAAATAATTTTTCATCCAATTGGAAAATATTGAATATTAAGAAAATGGAATGAAGTTTTATCGTTTCTTGTTTAAGTGATCAATAATAGTTTCTTTTTAGATTTGATGTTACCATGGATATTAAAATAAATTAAAAAATTAAAAATAATATTATTAAAAAATTAAAATAATAAAAATTAATAAAAAAATTAAATAAAAAAATTAAATAAAAATAAATTAATATCAAAATAACTTTAATCTCAATAAATAAATTTAAGGCTTTTTGGAATCTAGTTTGTATAACATTTATTGTTATCACTAACACTCAAAAGCCATGTATAAACAATTTGAAAGTATTGGATTTAAATACAAAAAAATTTATATCAATAATTTTTATATTAAAAATAAATATATAAAATAAATAAATTAAATTAAAAATGTACTAGAATTCACTTAAAGTTATTAACTTGTTTATCATATTTATTATATTAAAAAGATTTTAATTATTACTAAAATACATAATTTTATTTACGTGATACAAACAAGTTTATTTCATAGCCACCTGGATGTTATCGATATTATATAATCAATGTTGAGTAATTATTGCACATAAATCGATCATTTATTTATAATAATTATCTTTAGTTTACTAACATAATTACTCACCCTCCAATAATAGCCAAAAATGGTCTGGCTGGATTTTCTAAAGCTTTTGCAAAATAAGTTAACTCAGTTTTCAATAAAAATCCTGAGGCTTTTTGAGGCAATGAACATCCGACCATAGAACTAAATTAAATTCAAATTATAACATTAAAATATATAATAAAATTACGCGTGAGCTCGATGAGCTGTTCCAAAAGCATCATTGACGTAGACGTCACCCAATGATGTCAAACATTCGCTAAACTTTTTAACTTCTTCAGCAGATGCTTTAATTTTATTTCCACTTGCATCGACTCCTTTTCCTTCTTCTTCGACGTGGAATCGAAGATTTTCAAGCAAAAATATACTTCCATGAGCAGGATTTTTGCAAGCTGCAACTACTTCGTCTCCAACACAGTCGTGTAGAAATTTAACATCTTTTCCCAAAAGTTTTGACACTTCAGCTGCAACAGGTTCAAGAGAATATTTTTTGTTTGGAGTGCCATCTGGTCTACCAAGATGGCTCATGAGAACAACAGATTTAGCATTTTTCTCCAGTGCATATTTAATTGTAGGCATTGCAGCAACCAATCTATAAGAAAATAATTTATAAGTCATATTTGGTAATGATGTACCTTTGATTATTCGTAATTTTTCCATCTTTCATTGGTACATTGAAATCCACTCTAAAATATGCATCATTTTTTAAATAATTTAACTGATAATAAATATACCGAATCAGAACTCTTTTGTTAGCTAAGTCGAGTTTATCAACGGACAATTTTTTACTTAGATTCATTTTAGTTGAAATCACGTACTAAATGAAATGTTCAAAATATGTCTTGTATAAAACAAAAGAATTGTTTGCTTTTCAAAATATTAATTATAAATTTAATAAATTTAACTTTGTTTTTGATATGTTGAGCTAATTCCTCAATTTAATATTATAAAAATTCATTATTTTTATTTTTCTTATATTCAATTTTTGTATTCAATAATTCAAAATGTCATTCTTTTAATATTTCAATAACAAATTTTGTATAACAAATTTCTCTATGTTGGTTACAAAACAATTGACATAACCACAACAGATTTTGTACTCTTAAAAAATGACTGTATAGCATATCCCTTCAAAATGGTAACTGTGATGATTGTTATTTAACAATCTGTTGGGTTACGTCCTTTGATCTACTTATCTTTCCTTGATTACGAGTGTAACTCGTTTCCGATAGCATGACTATCTATAACGGTTATAACTTCAATCAAAACACGATGCAACCAAACTACTAAAAACTTAAGGTTTGTCAAATTTTAAGGTCTTAAAATTACGATATATTGGGCTATAGCTAAAAATTGAGAGCATGTTTAAATGCATCAACAAGGAAACCGCACCAAATTGAATCAAAACCTATGATTAAACATCAAATAATACAAAGTAAAGTACACAACACATTGAGAATAAATCAAATAAATTGATGATTTCAGACTTTCGGGAATGCGCACTTCTCTACGAGCCCGGAGCCGCGCTCTCTTAGGCTTTCCCCTTTTGTGTTTATTCATATCGTTACAATCAAAGTTAAAATTGTACCCTATAATTTTTGGACAGGGATCTTCCCTTAATTTATTCGCATATTACCTTAAATTCAAAGTTTAAAATTGACTTGGAAAAATTTGGTCAGGAATCTGCCATTATTTTATTCCTTTATTACTTAAATTTGGAAAGGTAAAATCTGCCTTTGGAAAAATTTGGCAGAGTTCCGTCCTTATTTCCTGAACACATGTCCGCTAAATCGAAGTTCAAAATTGATGGTTTGAATATTTTCGACATGGATCTGTCCTTATTTCTTGTTTATTAAAAGACGATGATCTAACCTAATATTTAGTAATGTTGAAACAATTCTAATCTTCATTGTACGAGGATATAATTTTGCGTCAACAATGTTGAAATGCTCGTTTCTCAAACGTCCAGTGGACCTTTGAGAAACTAGAGCTTAGTGTCTTATAATTTTTGTATTTAAGTATGATTTAGGTATGTAATCGTTATACACTATGAGTCTGTTACATTAGTTAATAAAATTGTCCATCACACCGGTCCACTGGACTTGGATACTGTAAACTCTTAGTGCTATGTCGTGGTATCGGTCGATTTAATTGTTCATTTTAACACCACATGTGGACGACGCCGATACTGGTCATTGTCCGCATAGGTCACCAAGAAGTACCGGATAAACGGATTGATAAAACTGTTCCGTATGCAAGGTTCAGTACAATTGGTGGGTTACAGGTAAGCAACATTTTACCTCGTCGAGCTGTTTCCAACGTAACCCATAATACAATAACAGTTCTACCACTTGATACCCGATGAGTGATCATCGTTGGTACTGCATCAAGAGAGTGAGTGCTCTCAAAAAAGTGAGCGCACTATTTGCACTATAATTGTCGGGCACTCTTTGGGTTCACGGACTATCGATAGAAGATTTGTGTCCGATTTGCTCCGGTCCCTTAATCTAATTATTTTCCCAAACTCCATGACTCATTTATTCATCACACCAACATGTAACATACTGGTAGAAGCTTACAACAATTTTATTGATACTCTAATTACATCAACGCCTTATTGTTTGTGATATGAGTTTGCGACGATCCTGGTTCGGTCGGTCGTTCCTGTTCGACCATCCAGGGCCGCTTCAAGCGTTCTCTTCCATCATGAACTAGCCTCTTACGCTTGGACTTGCCTGGCTTAGCTGCATGGATCTCTGCCAGCTCTGCGGACATTGGACGAACTGCTGCAGCAACGTGCTCATCAATGGCCCTTGGTTTAGTTGCGTGTCCATTGCGCGAATTTGTATTTTCAGCGCGCGAATTTCGGTTTTGCCCTGCGCGCTTTGAAGCTGCAGGAGCTCGATTTGTCTTATCCGTTTCTTCATATCTTCGGGGCCAAACCAGGTGCGTTCCATTTCTCTGCACCGTCCCTTGAACTTTGCGATGCTTGCCTGGAGGCTTTCGATTTGTCGCTGGGCTTGTTCCCGGTCTTTTCTTAGATTCTCGAAGAGTTTGAACACTAAAATTTAAGAAAATATAGTTAGATGGATTACCTACATATTCTATCCTTCTCTCCTGCTTGAGAGTACTATTAATCTCAATATGATACAGGTATATGCTTAATAGTAAACCTTCAGGGTTTGTGACAATACTTGGATTAAAAATAGTTTTTAAATTAAGATTCTAAAATGATTTTGTTTATTAGTGTTGGGCTGGAACCGAGAATCGAGAGCTTGTTTTAATGAATCGAAAATACATAACATAAAAATCGCACCAAGTTAAATTAAAACACCAATCAATACAAATTAAAGTACATAACACATTGATGATAAATAAGACCCGGGTGATAAAATAAAGGAACGAAAATAAAGGTCGCAATCACTAACACAATTAGGAGAAACATCACATTCGGAATAGCTAACAACTAAGAAATAAAATAATAATAAATAAAATAATGGGTAATAAATTAATTAATAATATGGAAAATTTCTAAATAAATAAATTTAAAATTTAAATAAATCATCTAGTAAACGGGTAAAATAATAAAAAGTAGAATAAAAGTAGTAAAATTAGATAAACCATAGAATTTATAAAACTAAATTGTTTAATGAAAACTAAAAATAAAACCAACAAAATTATTTAAATTATAAAACTTATAAAACCAAATTGTTTAAATTAATGAAACTAAAGTAACTTATAACTTATTTTAATTAATCTGTAATTAATCTATAAATTAATCTATAATCTATAAATTAATCTATAACTTATTTAAATTATAAAACTTCTAAAACTAAATTAAAATTAGCAAAAACTATTTAAATTATGGAATTTATAAAAATAAATCTTAAAAATTAATAAAAATTAGAATTTTGATTAATTAAATTAATTAAATTAAAAAATAAGCAATTACACCCATGCATGCATGCATGCAAAAATTAATCAGAATTGCCTCGCATTCTAATTGGATATAATAGCAGAGAATGCGGAGGCGTATAATTCAATCAGTATAAATACTGAGTGAAATTTCATTTAAAAAACTCTCACGCTCAACTGGTTACACAACAATTCATTTACTGGCAATGAACATATGCTCTCAATTTTCGATTCCATGCCATCGCGATGAGGTAAATTTGATTTTTGTTTTATGTAATATAATTTTGTTAGGTCTAATGTTATTTTGAAGTTAATTTTAGTTAATGTTATTTAGTTAATTTATTTTGTTATTTAGATAATGTTATTTTAAATTGGATTTAATTGTTAATATTGGTATGGTATTATTCATTTTGTTGTTGTTAAGCCTATTATTAAACAATTTTAGGAATTAATAAAATTTTTAACGGAATTTGTTTTTAATTACTTCTTATGTTTGGCATATGTTATTTTGTCCTTTTTGAATAATATTATAATTTAGGTTGTGTTTTTCTGGATATTTATGTGTCGATGGTCTGGACTGGGGGAAGGTTTGTGGACGGGCGGCACTACGTGCTGTTAGTCGGCAGATGTTTCACCAGTTGGGTCCATCGGGGTAGGGAATATAGATAGGGAGATGAACGGTTAGAGGGGGTAAAATCAATTGCGATAGTTTAGGGCCCTATTTAGAGTTAGAAAGTGTAGGACTTTTACTTTATTGAGTATATATTATTGAGTTAGGAGAAATATTAGAATAGTTATGAACTGCTTTCGGTAGAGGAAGTAGGTTTAGGCAATTTTATAGAAACCACGAATAGTTAAGATATTCGATAGGGTAGGACTGAGAATACAGGCAGATCCCTGCTCAAATTTTTTGAAGAACAATTTAAATATTAGGGAAAGTGTGCGTTAACTTGTGAATAAGGCCCAATCCCTGCTCAAATTTTTTGAAGGATAATTTGGATATTATAGGGAGTATAGAATAATAATCATTAGATGAAAAACAAGGGCGGATCCCTGCAAAAAAGTTTGTAAGAGAACAATAGGAAATACCCGTAATCGAGGACCACAAATGATCTAAAACCAGCATACATAGTGAATAATGACGTAAGACCTTCTATCGGCAGTCTAGAACCCGAAAAGAAAATACAATGGGGAGTAGTTTTAGTAATAGAGCTCACCTGCTCATTGTTTTTTTTCGCCTTTGTGTACAGTACCAACATGGTCGTCACCATGGGTACACAAATGAGTAGTGGAATAACCATGCACCCCAGCACCCCCACCCTAAGAAATAGGCTCTATATCTACATGTTTTCTGTATTTAACACCTTGGTTTTAACCTAAATCCTTCATTTCTAAGGATTTTTAATTTTACACCCAAATTCTCTTTATTTTTTATTTATTTAGTTTTTTAACATAAAAACTTTAAAAACAAACTAGAAATCAATGTGGTTATAGATTAATAATTTCGGGTGAGGATGCTGGGGTGCATGGTTATTCCACTACTATAGCCAGCTTGCAAGCCGGCTTTACTTGTAGCTTTAATTTTAATATATAAAAAATTAAAAAATTAATAAACAAAACCAAAACACTAGATCCAACCAAAAAAATTGTTTAAAAATGGTAACAATTTTCAATTGTGAACTTTGTGAAAAAACTTTTAAAAATCAAACTGGTTTAACTTCTCATAAAAAATCAA
Source organism: Schmidtea polychroa (assembly GCA_959609185.1). Taxonomy (NCBI): domain Eukaryota; kingdom Metazoa; phylum Platyhelminthes; order Tricladida; family Dugesiidae; genus Schmidtea; species Schmidtea polychroa. The sequence continues at coordinate 92,437 of CAUHTR010000471.1, read as the reverse complement.
AAGATCATTTATTAAAATTAAATGGTTTAAATGACATTAATTCTAAAATCTGTTCTAAATGTAAGGTTAGATATTTATTTTCAGGTTATAAATCCCATTTTAAAACTTGTATTGGAGTTCCTAAAAATAGAGAAATATTTACATGTCCAAACTGTGGAAAAAAGATGAAAATAAAATCTTTTTACTTAAGTCATGTAAAAGAATGTGGTCCTGAGGTAGAAGCAGATGAAGAGATGACTGAAAAAGCTGAAAAATTAGAGTTTAATTGGGATAACTTCAATCATATAGATATAATCGCAGATATAATAAATGGACCTATATCAATAACACAATATGTAAGGAGAAATAAGAAAAAAATATTATCATCAATGGATAATGCTATAGAAAAATTTGGTCAATCAAGATTTAATGTTATTAAAATGAAAAAATCAGTAATTGCAAGATATTGGAGAGGAGAGGATTCAAACACCCAACCTCTAGATGTAAGAATTGAAACCACATATAAACATTTATTTTCTACAAAAGGAGGAAATAAACTTATTAATGATACAGCTAAAGAATTGGAAAAATCAATGGAACAAGTGGAACAAGAATTAGGAGAATCTAATTTAATATTCCACTCTTTTCTATCTATGGAAATTGAATATTGGAGAGGAGCACCACCAAATCCTAAATCTTTTATCCGCACACCATTCGACTCCAACCAAGTTATAAACGTAAAGAATGCTGATAATAAATGTTTTCAATGGTCAATACTTGCTCACTTACATCCTCAAGCAACAAATCCCCAAAGAGTTTCAAAATATAAACCATTGGAAAATGAATTAATTTATCCCCCAGGATTCGAACACCCAATGAAAATTGAAGATGTTCCAATGTTTGAAAAACTAAACAATCTTAAAATTAATATTTATCAATACATTCCAACCAAAATTACAAAAACTAGAAAAAATAAAAATTATAAACATATTATTCCTATTTATATTTCTAACATGGAAATCTTAGATAAAAATAGAGAAGTAAATCTTTTAATATTAGAAGAAGACATGCCAGAAGAAGATTTTGATGGAGATGAAGAATATGGAGAAGATTTTCAAACCATACATCCTCAGAGAGATCCTCAAGGAGATCCTCAGAGAGATCCTCAAGGAGATCCTCAAGGAGATCCTCAGGGAGATCCTCAAGGAGATCCTCAGGGAGATCCTCAAGGAGATCTAGAGAACATAGAGAAAAAACTTCATTATATTCTAATAAAGAATTTTCAAAGTTTTATGAAAGGAAATACTTTCACTCGTGGAGGGATATGTTGTAAAAGATGTCTATATCATTCAAGTTCAAAACTTGCTGCTATTAAACATGAGAGACTCTGTTGTAAGAATCAACCTGCTTTAATAAAAATGCCACTCAAGAAAAATGCTCATATGGAGTTTAAAAATTATTCCAATCTATTAGAAACATTAGGAGTGGTTTATTCTGATTTTGAAGCTATAAATGTAAAACTAAGACGCACAAATACTAATAGTGTAAAACTAACAAAACAATTACCCTCTGCATATAAAATCTTTTTTAAAACCAATTATCCAGAACTTGTGGGAGATAGAGAATACACATTTAGAGGATCTTCTGAACAAGAGGTTCTAGATCATTTTGTTAAAGATTTAAATGAACTAGAACATGATTTGTTTATAATATTAAAAACAAACTTCCCCAAAAATTTTTCAGAGGAACAAGAGGAAGAATATAAAAATGCAACACATTGTTGGATGTGTAAACAAGAGTTTGAGGATCTCTCTGAGAATCTCTCTGAGGCAGACTTCCCTGAGAATCTCTCTGAGAATCATGAGGATTCAATTCATGAGGATTCAATTCATGAGGATCATGAGGAACTCCCTGAGGAGAGAGATAGTGAAGAAGAAACCCGATTACTTCATGAAAATATTCAGTTTTCAATTCGAGAAGAGAGAACTCGAGAAGAGAGAACTCAGAGCACTCAGAGCACTCAGAAAGTTCCAGATCATGATCATTTTAAAAGAGAAAATAATTATCGAGGTGCAGCCCATAAAAAATGTAATCTCAATTGTAGAAAACCAACTCATATACCATTTATATTCCATAATCTTTTTGGTTATGATATCCATCTGTTTATAAAACATCTAGCTGCTAATGCTAAAAACTCTTTTAAAGTTATTGGACTTACAAAAGAGAAATATAAGAGTATTAAATATGGATGCTTTAAATTTTTAGACTCGTTAAATTTCTTAGGGATGTCTCTAGATTCCATTGCTAAAAACATGAACCCAGACGATTTTAAATATACAAAAGAATATTTATTATTAAAAAATATTCCTCTAGAAGAGTATCCCACCTGTCTAGCAAAAGGAATCTATCCTTATGATTATATAGACTCTTTCGAAAAATATAATGAATTACTACCTAGGAAAGAAGATTTCTTTTCTGTATTACAACAAACAGGGATTTCAGATCAAGAATATTCTCGAGCAGAGAAAATGTGGCAGTTGTTCAATTGTAAAAACCTTGGAGAATATACTGACATGTATCTTTCATTAGATGTTTATATCTTAGCTGATTGCTTTGAGACATTTTCAAAAGCTTTTGAATTAAAACCATATAATTATATAACTGCTCCCTCTCTAGCTTGGGATATATTATTATATACTATATGGACTGATGAAATAGCAACAAGAAATAAAACTATAGAATTATTATGTGATCTTGACATGTTTAATATATTTAAACATAATATCCGAGGAGGTATTTCTTCAGTACAAGGGAATAGAGAAATAAATGCAAATAATTTTACAATCTTTTACCCTAAATTCTTTAAAGATCCTGATGCTCTATATGTAGAAATAACTGATCAAGATGATCTCAAGGAAATAATGGAAGGTATTTCTAATCCTTCTGAAATAATGTATATAGATGCAACAGCTTTATATGCAGGAGTAATGACTCAATATCTTCCAATCGGCAAGTTCTCTTGGGAAGAACCTACTGAGGAATTAATACAAGAAATCCTAAAAACACCAAAAAATTCAAAATATGGATATGTTATAGAATGTGATCTTGAATATCCAGATAAAATAAAATCTAGAACTAAATATTTTCCATTTGCTCCTATAAGAAGAAAGATCTCTCCTGAAGAACTATCAGATTGGCAGATCTCTCAGAATAGAAGTCCAAATATAAAACTTTTATGTGATCAAACTGATAAAACATATTATCTTTGTCATTATCGCTTACTCCAGTTTTACCTATCACATGGAATGGTTTTAAAAAAAGTTCATAATATTATAAAATTCAGGCAAGCTCCTTTTATGAAAAAATTCATCGAGGGAAATATATCTAAAAGAAACATGGCAAAGAAATCTGGAAACCAATTCCTTGATATGATCTATAAACTTTTAAACAATGCAGTCTTTGGAAAGACCATGGAGAATATTGATAAATATACCCGAGTAGAACTTTTAACAAATACACCCAATGATCTTAATAAATATAATCGAATAATTGGAAAGCCCACATTTAAAAATGCAGAAATATTCTCTAGTAATCTTATAGCCATAGAGATTAAAAACTCTGTAAAAACATATAATAAACCAATCTTTATAGGTTTTACAATTTTAGAACTTTCAAAGCTGCAGATGTATGAGACTTATTATGATGTTCTAGTACCCCACTTTAAAGATCGAATATCTATGCATGCTATGGACACTGATAGTATGTTTTTAAAAATTCATAGTGAAAATTTAAAAAAGGAAATAAGTGACTCTGAAACCTTAAATAAATTAATAAACAACTCTGGAGAATTATTCACCTTCAAAGATGAAAAACCAAATACTCCAATAACTGGAGGAGTGTTTATTCGTCCAAAACAATATTCACTTGAAATGAAAGATAAACTAAAGATGAAAGAACATACAATAAAAATTATAACCCCCGAGGGAGAGATAGATCACACATTTGAATATCCTGTATTCCCAGAGCAAGAGAAAACATATAAAGAAAATAAAAGTAAAGGAATTCAAAAATCAATATCAAAGACCTTCACACATCAAGAATATAAAGATTCATTAAATATAAATTATAAAAATAAAATTGCAAAAACACACCATCTTAAATCAGAGAAACACAACATGTATCTTGAAGAGTGTAACAAGATTGCTATAACAAATTATGATGACAAAAGATACATTCTAAGTGACTTAAAGACAACGTTACCTATTGGAAATGATTTAATTCCAATAATAAAAAATCTTGATAAAATAAATGAAATTTATAACTTAGAGATTACCGATCTCGATATTGCTAATGTTGAAATCCAATACCCAGATCCTGAACCATCTTTATATAATCAAGTTCAAAATGTAAAACCTATAGAACTTAAATATTTTAATACTGATCCAGAATATATCCAAGGACTATCACCAGAAGATTTTAAATCTCATAGATTAATGTTAAAAGATATTATCACTGTAGACACTCCTATAAATCAATTACGATTGGTTTGATTTATCACTATAAAATTGATGGAAACCAAAAATCAAGAAATTATTATTTTTGAAATTATAAAAAATATTACTAGATTAAAAAAAGATTTATATGATTTAAAAATTAAATTTATTATAATTTTTATAATTTTTATAACCTTGACTTTATTAATACAAATATTTTATTTTTATATCTCTCCGAGGTTATCTCCGAGGTTATCTCCGAGGTTATCTCTGGGAATGAAATAAAACTTTTCTTACATGTGACTGTATTAATTTATTTTTATTTTCAAGATGTTTTTCAAGATGTTTTATTTTCTGTTCATACTCCTTAAGAAGATGATCAGCTGCAACTTTATAAATTAAAAGGTTTTCAACATAAAGATCTTTATCCTTTTTATTTTTTTTATTAAAATCTAGTAGAACCTCTCGACAAGTTGGTTTTAAATTATTTTTAATAATATATTCTGTTGGATTCATTTCTTATCTTGAAAAAGTTTATTCATTTGATTTTCAGTTTTAATTTCTTCCTCCTCTGTGTCTTCATCTTCAATTCCTGATGCTAAATAATCTTTATTAATATTTTTAAATTTACTTCCCTCGTTAGATTTTGTCTGGAACTGTGTATTCTTAGACTGCGTATTCTTAGACTGTGTATTCTTAGACTGCGTATTCTTAGACTTCATATTCTTAGACTTCATATTCTTCTTTATCTGCTGTGTCTGGAACTGCGTATTTCTTCTAAAAGGAGAAGGAATTCCTAAATCATTTCTTATTCTTCTCATAGTAGAATCTGAAATACCCATCATTTTACATATTTCTACTTGAGTAAAATTAGGATTTTCACTTTTAATCCTTGCAAACTCTAAAAATTTTTCTTTTAAAAAAAATGTTTTTATTTTTGAAGTATCAACCACCATTATTTGATCTACTTTTTTTAAAAAGGCATCCATTTTTATAGGGAGTAAATTCTTAGTACTGTGTTAGCCATTTTTCTCTTTGAATCTTTTTTGTTATATGTTTCATCTGCTGCCCCTGGCCTGCCTTTAATCTTATAACTTCATTTTTTATATCTTGAATTATTCCATTTGATTTCATTATTTCTTCTTCTGTTAGGACTCCATCTTCTAAGGCCTTCAATTGGAATAAATATAATTTTGAAATCCCTAATTCTATACTTTGACATACTTCACGATATAAACTTTTCTTTTTTGAAGTATAAGTCACTGAAACCATTTCTGTAAGGAAACCATCTGCAACAGAAATACTTCCAAGTACAACAGGAACAAGACTTAAGAGAGGAAGTGTTAAAGGAAGAATTATTGTCAAGATTGCAGATGTAAATCCTAAAGATAAACCTATAATCTTTAAAGTTGTATCTCCTCTATTCCATCGATTTTTAATTTTTTTATAATGTTTTAATAGATCCTTTAAATGTAAGGTTTCAGATTTAAATTCTTTTACTCTCATGACTTCAAGTTCTGAAGGAGCAGAGGCCTTTGGATACTCAACCTTTGGATACTCAACCTTTGGATACTCAACCTTTGGATGCTCAACCTTTGGATAAATAGATTTTACTTCTTCCATTTCTTTAGGATTTAATTAATAAAACTATCTCAACAGGACTTTATCTGGTACCAATACTCGGATATCAAAAGAAACTCTTGTTGAGAGGATATCTTTATACAATTCCATCAATGCTTTACGAACTTCATCAACATCAACCTTTTTTTCATAAAATATTAAATCTATATAATGTACAAGTGAACTAGAAAAATGAATATTCTTACTTTTAACTTTATGTAGTCCATGTGAATGAGTATTAACATACCAATCTCCGTGTGGTAAATCATAACTAGTCATTATAACATCACCCTTTTCAAGCTTACTATTATAATCACATTTCACAAACCATTTCATTCTTTCATTATCATCATCAAACAAAAAGAAATAAGGATCAAGGATTTTTACAACCATAAAAACACTCCAGGATTTACTATTTGTTGTTATTAAACTTGGTTCTATAAAATGTTTATATCCACTTGCTAATAATGTTTTATTCTGTTCTAATTCAGCAGCTCTTTTTCTAATACTATGTGTGGTGTTAATGTGTGTTCCATGAGACTCTAAATTTGAAATTCTTTTATTAAATGATGTAATCATCTCATTTATTATATTATATATTGTATTAAATTTAGTATTCATAATTTGTTTATCTTTAGAGTTTAATATTGTAGTATTTAACTTTACAACTTGTTCAGTTAACAGACTTTGTAACTTGTCAAATTTATCATTAAATCGTTGTTCGATATTATTAAGCTTTGATTCCATTGAATCCATTTTTGTTGTTAATGAACTTTCAATTCTTGTTGTTGTTAAATCAGTATAATTTTTAACACCATCAACATATTTTTTATTAACTGCATCAGCTTCATCAGTTGGAAAAGATAATTCTTTTATCTTGTGTCCATTTAAAATTAAATCACCCTTCATTGAATCACCTCTTTCATTAATATATTTATTTTCTGTTAAAGTTAATATTTCTTCTGTATTAAACCCTGTTTTTATTGTTCCACCACCTCTATTACATGGAATATAAGAACTCATTTATTAATAATTTAAAATGACATGTGGAACTTCGTATTCAAACCTGTTTCAAATGTAAATACATTGAAATTTCTTCTCCATTAAAATCAATCAATTCTCCTTCTTGATTAAGAATTTTAAAATTAATATCCATTATATATTTTCTACATAAAGGTAAATAATTTGGAGGATTCATTCTTTCAACTATTTTATATCCCATAGGAACTGTGTTTGAGGGAAAGGAATATAAAACATTTGTTTGTTTACCATTATTATAAGAACCTGTTATACAATCACAATGAATATTTATTGTGTTTGTATTTATTATTTTTATAATATTTTCTGATGTTATATTCTCAACTTTAGGTATGTTATAATGACTCTGTGTAAATCCTAAAATTGTTCTAAAGAAACTATTATTTTGAAACCTAATTCCTATATTCTTTAAAGTCATTATACATTTTGAAGTTGGTAAATCTATTTTAATTTCAATAGCTCCATTTGTTTTTTTAGAAAGTATATTATTTAAATCTTTTATCTCATAAGCCCCGGGTTCTATTATTATTATAATGTTATCCTCGAATTTTGGGGGGCTTACATAACTAAATGTGTTATTATCTTTAGTTATATTAAAAATAGTATTATAAGCACAAAACCATAATAGACCTAATTCATAATTTAAATTTTGATCTAATTTTATTGAATCTTGAAAGTTTATAGTAAAGTCTGATTCTTTTGAATTTATAGATAAAGTTCTTGAATATTTATCTGACATTATGTTTACCATTTTTTTTAAATTATCTTCCGGAAGGTTGCGAAGCTCCATTTTCATAGAAGAGATTTTAAATCATTATAAATTTCTTGGATTAAGGAAGTGAAACCTTCTCCTTTAGATTTATTCAATCTATACAAAACATATAAGCTTAAAATACCACATATTTTAGTATTATTAGGTTGAACTTGTAAAGAATTAAAAGTGTAGTCCGAGAGATAGTCTTCAACTTCTTTAGTGGGTTTAATCCCAAAAGAATCAAAGTATATAGATTTATTATATATACAAACCCAATGAGATCCTTTTTCATTTGAATTTTGATAATTTATAATGATATTCTTTGGAGTGTCTTCTTTCAGACTCGACAATTCATCATTCATTAATATTTTTATTTTTAAATTTAAATAATCTGCATAATCTTTTAAATCAAAATTTGTTTTTGTATTTATTCCAAATGTTTTTAAAAAATCTAATATTGAAGGAGTCATTTTATATTTTATAACTTCGTATTTATAACTTCGTATACTTATTAAATTTATCTTTTGAAATTATTCCTTGTTTTAATAATTCTTTAGAAATCTTTAAAATATCAGAATCTAAATTATTATGTCCTGCTTTTTTAGCTGCTAATAGTTTTCTTAATTCAATAAAAAGATTGATTGGGTTTATCTCCTTACCCTTTCCCTGGCCCTGACCCTGGCCCTCTCCTTCTGTGACAATATAACCCCTTTCATTTTTATTTAAATATTTCTTTAAATCTTGAATATGTTTTGCTTTAGCACTACCATGTACTAATTCTATTAAATTTAAATATTTTTTAATTTCTAGAAGATCAACATTCTCTGAGGGATATCCACAAACTAATCCATAAAAATCATCTGTAAATTCAAAATCTAGGTGTTTAGTATTATAAACATTTTGTGAATGAATACGTGATTTATTTTCTGAATTTAAATATAACAGAAAGTCATGTTTATTAATTGTTATTATTTGATATCCTTCAACATTAATATTAAATGTAGGTTTAATTGTTTTACTTAAACTCACATTAATTTTAGGATCAAGTATAAGAGGTTTTATATTTAAATCTTCCAACCATGGTAATTCTTTTAAATCTTGTTTATCTTCCAACTCTTTAAATTTTAAAACTTCTAACTCTTTTATAGCTTTAATTGTTGGCCCCTGTTGTTGTTGGATTACCTCATTTAATATTATAGATTCAGTTTGTTGAGTTGTATCTTTTTTATTATATTTATCTTGTTCTGATTGTAATTTTTTTAAAAGTGCTAATCTTTCTTCATATACCATTTTAATGGTATTAAAAATGGTATCATTTTGGTAAAGGATCCGTTGGAAAGGGTTTCAAGTATAAACCTTTACCATTTTTAATTTTACAAAGACATCCATTCTTTAAAGATTTACATATTTTTTTAAAATCATCTTTATCTTTTGAAGATAAAGATTCAGATGATGAAATTTGATTTTTTAAAAAATCATTTAAACCACGGCCTTTATAAGGATCAAGATAGAGACCTTTCCCTCCCTTCATTTTCTCGATTTCAGTTTGTAGTTTTTCTTTTTCTAGGTCTGTCTTTTGAGATTCTTTAGCTTTTTGAACTGTAGTTGCAATTCCTCCAGCTATTCCAGCAGCACCTGATAGTCCGGCAATGATTGCAGGTATTAAAGCTGCTAAAGGTAGAATACCTCCGGATTTGGAGGAACTCCCTATATGTTCTTTAACTTGTTCTTTTACATGTTTTCCAATAAAATATTTTTTACCAGAGATTACTACTGATTTATTTTTATTTGAATTTATTAATTCTTGCAAAGATTCCTCTGTAGGGTTTTGTGTTGTCATTTTATAATAAATAAAAATGGATACTTGGAAACCAATTTTAAATAGACATAAATCTAAATTTAATAATAAAGTATTTCCTGATAATTTTAGATGCTTAATTATTGGATCTTCTGGATGTGGAAAGAATGTTCTTCTTATGAGAATGTTATTAGAAGATGGTTTTTTGGATTATAATAATTTAATCTTTTATTCTACAACCATTAACCAACCGGAATTACAACTTTTGAAATGTGGATTTGAAAATAAATTAACTAAAAAAGCTATAATTGATATTTTTAAAAATCAACATACATATCCCGAAGAGGTTTTTCATCCTTGTGATATGGTTGATTGGTACAAGGAAAAGATTTTAGAATCAGATATTAGTAATAAAAATGATTACATCTGTGAAGATGAGGGGGAGGGGCAAGCAATTCAAGTTGTATTCTCTAATAAACCTGAAGATGTTTTACATTGTGATTTACTTCCTAAAGATAAAAAGAATCTAGTTATATTTGATGATGTTGTCAACATGAAAAATCAAGAGATTCAAAAGAGTTACTTTACACGAGGTCGACATAATAATTGTAATGTTATTTATATATCTCAAACTTATTATGCTTTAGATAAAAACTCTATAAGAAATAATTCTAATTGTTTTATATTTTTTAAATTAGATCGCCGTGATAAGAATATGATTTATAATGATTTATTTTCAAATGTTGAACCTGATAAGAATATGTTTGATATGTTTGTTGATAATCATTGGAGAGAAAAATATAATTATATTTATTTGGATAGAGAAGAAGCTGAAATGTCAGCAGGTTTGTTTTAACTAGTTTAAAAATCTGTTTTCTGTAGTTCATTATTATAAAATCTACCTAATATTTTTTCATTATTTAAATCAATAATACCATATGTTATCGGAGTTGTGTGATGTATTTTATTTATAATAAAAATTTCATTTGTCCATTTTGCTGTGAATCCTTTTTCAAATTTATTTTTATATTTAAATATTCTTACTCGGTCACCAATTTTAAATTTTGGTTTTATAGGGGTTGTATCATTTTCAATATTTACCACTTTAATGGTTTCAGGATTTAAGGAAGCATTTAAAGGTGTTGATTTTATAGAACTATGTACATCATTATTATATTCATTTACAATCTTTTGTAACAATTCATTGTTCCATTTTTGTTTTCCAATAGCAGTAAAATATTTCCACATTTTATTTTTTAATGTTCTATTTAATCTTTCAACCACAACTGCTTTTCCTTCGTTTTCTGTTGAATATAATTTAATATCATTTTCATTTAAAAACTTTGTAAAAACTTTGTTATAAAATTCTGTTCCTTTATCACACCATAAATATTTTGGAATTCTTTGATATTCTTCAAATATATTTTCAAATGCTTCTGTAATTGAATATCCTGTTTTATTTTCTAAACACCTTGCAAAAGCAAATCTTGTATATAAATCTATTACTGTTAAAATTATTTTATATTTTTCAGGGTCTGATGATTTGGGTATAAAGACTAAATCAGCAGACCATGTTTGATCTTTTTCATGTACTTGAACTTTTAAATATTTTTTATTTTTTCTAAATTCATGGTGTAATTCATTAGCATATTTTATTTCTGATTCTGTTGGGGTTTGTAAACTAGTCTTGGCTCTTTCAATCTCTGCTTGTTCGATAATCTTTTTATTAGCAACATCTTTTGCTTTCCTAGGAAGTCTTGCACCCATGGTGATCGGACTGTGTCCTAAGCCTATGAAAATCTTACCTTTCATTGCTAATTTAACTAGAGCTCTTTGAATCTTTTCCTTGCTTGATGGATTTTGGATACTATTTAAATCATGTATTAAATTCACATCTGCAACATGTCTATCTCTAAGATCTTCTGAATTGTAAGCAATATCATGTTTTAAAGCTGCTTGATCAATTCTATTTATTGGTTCTTCTCCTTGTTTGGGATTATTATTTTCATCTAATCTAATATCTAATCTTGTTCCTGGCCCAGTATAATTGTGTTTAAATAAATGTCTTTCACCTGGATATTTTTCTGTAGTAAAAGGTTTTAATATTGTAGATGTTGTTTTTGAAGATTGTAGGTCGCCTCCTGTAATATCAACTCTCGTATGTTTTTTAGTTTTAAGATGACTTGCTTTGTGATGTCTTGTAACTTGACAATTACAACTTTCACATGTCCAATATTTACTCATTTTAAAAGTTTTTTTATGGGGGAATCTACTTATGAAGAATCTCCCCTAACATTTTCAATAATTGAAATCTTTCCACCATATAATTTCATTTCTATTTTCTTTTCTTCTAATATTAATGTATATACTTTAGCTTTAAAATTAGAATCCTTTGTTATATGAAGTGTAACATCAACATTATTTATAGCTAGGCGATCATCTTGGTCTGATACATTTATACAAAATATAGAATATAAATTTTTGAAATCTTCTAAACTTAATTGCGGTTCAACTTTGAAATCATAACATGTTTCAATATAATTTAGATATGGGAATATGTTTTCATTATTTTCAATATTAAATTCCATTCTATTTATTGGATAATAAGAACTATTTAATTGAATTTGGATTGTTTTTAAATTATCATTTCCAATCTTTTGAATAAATAGATTGTTATTTTTTTGGAAAGATGAATCTGTTTCTTTGAATCCAATCAAGATATATCTTGGTCGGTATGCTAAATTTGCCACCTTTATAGAATATGTTGAACCCTCTGTCATACTAAATTCACTACATATTCTATTTAAATAATTTACATTTATAGACTTGTTGGAATTTAATCTTTCAAGGAGTTTGATTTCAGAATGTGGGTTTAATGTCCATTCAGGTATATGCAATTCAAGTGTTGATAATTTTAATTTAGCTTTTGTATCTGCAGCTCCATAGAACAATCTTTTATCACCTTCTAGTCTATTACAGATGAGTTCTATAAAAACATTATGGAGCACCCGGTTATAGTTTTGAAGGAATCCGAACAAGTGTTTTAATTCAAAATAACCTTCAAATTTTTTCAACTTATAAAGTTCAACTCTTTTATAGTAAGCATAATTTATATCTAAACCATCTTTATCTAAATCTCCTTTATTAACATCAGGAATCCAACCTGTTAATTCACCATATTCGTTTTTATAATCACAACCAGTTAAAATAAAATTTAACATTGTAGAATATACTCCTGGATGCAAAACAGTTTCAATTTCTGATGATCCTAGTTTTAATCTCATGTTGGAGAATAAATTTGGAAAGAAATTGTTTTCTAGGGTTATATCTTTGTTTGCTTCAATTTCTAATTCAATTTTATAATATAATTTGGCATTACAAATATCTATTGGGTTTGATGTTTGAAGAGATTGAAAAACTATATCACCCCTACGATTTAAGTTTGCAATAGATCCTGAAGTTGGTGAGATTTTTAAAATATCGATTTTTTTTATTTCATGAGTAAATTCTTTATTGTAATCAAGATTTAATTTATTTTTTTCTTGAATTTTAAGATTTATATTATTCATTTTTATATATTAAAAAATCAATAAAAATATATTTATTAAAAATGAATGAAAGAATGGAAAATGAATTGAATGAAGTTAGATATAAAAGAATAAAAAGAAGAGAAGAAAACCCATTAGAATACATTAAGGAATTAATGATAGAAAATGAAAAGTATAGACATTTTTATATAAATGCTGTAAAGGTTGCTGATAAAAGACTAGATAAGATTAAAGAATTAAAGGAAAGAATTAAAGAACTTGAATCACATTTTTAATTTTTTAAGTAAAGCCGGCTTGCAAGCTGGCTATAGTAGTGGAATAACCATGCACCCCAGCATCCTCACCCGAAATTATTAATCTATAACCACATTGATTTCTAGTTTGTTTTTAAAGTTTTTATGTTAAAAAACTAAATAAATAAAAAATAAAGAGAATTTGGGTGTAAAATTAAAAATCCTTAGAAATGAAGGATTTAGGTTAAAACCAAGGTGTTAAATACAGAAAACATGTAGATATAGAGCCTATTTCTTAGGGTGGGGGTGCTGGGGTGCATGGTTATTCCACTACTCAAATGGTTTAAATTGCAATAGTCATGGAGGTGCTTAGGAAGGAGTCGAGTGAATATCTAAATTTCCCCTGACGTAGTTAAAACATAAAATGACACACCCCTAAGTAACCAACATGATTTTTGGGGGCTCAGCCGGGATTTATCGATTGTCAATAAACTGCTTTTGGCCGGAAACCATTGCGAAACGATAAATTTTCTAGTTTAAAAAGTGGCAATTATTCGGAAAATTGATTTTAACAATAAGAACGGAAAATAGTGTAAAAGTAAAATACTAAATGCCGAAAATTAGCAATTTAAATTACTTAAAAATTAAAATTAATTGAAGTAAAAATTATTTTAGAAATAAAAACTAAGTCTGGTTAAAAAGAAAATTAAGTGGAACAAAACTGGAAACGTAAAACATAAGAATTATACTAGAAATGAAATTAAATTCGATCAAAGGAAAACCTGAATAAAACCATAAAAGAGAAAAATTTTAAATAAAAATCAATTTTTGAAACTGGAACTAATCATATTAAAAATAAAATCTGACCAAAAACTATAAAAATCGGAAATTGAAAAATAAAAATCACTTTAGAAAGACATGTAATTATATGTAATTAAAATAAAATTAAGTTGGATAACATAGAATTATATAAAAATCAAAACCGAAATAAAAGAAAACAACTTCTCGAATATTTATTTCATAACAGATGGAACAACAACAAACACTGTGGAGACCATAGAATGGATAGGAAAACTTTTCAACTCCGGTTTCTTGAATCAATAAATTTATAAAGGTTTAGAACACGAAGAATTTATTATGTCCATCGAAGTATTGTCGACATCATAACCCGTAATTAGTAATATCTTTATATCTGGTTGGCATTACAATCGTACGGAAGTTTCAGCAATGAATCCGATGCTCCGACAAATACATACAAATTTTGATATAGGTTTAATTCCAATATTCGACAAGGAAGATACTTGTGAAATTGCAATAACCATAATTTTGCATTGAGATAGCGGATGAGATGAGATTTCGGTGATTGATTATTCTGAAATGATTTTAGGTGCAGGTGGTCGAATGCACTTTGGTGTATGATGAATATTTCTCTGCTTTCTCGCTCCATTGAATTGTTAGAATAATTAACCAGTTGCCTTGCGATTTGCGACAGATAAAGAAAAAATCCGTTCATGCGTGTGTTGGTTGTGTTTGCTCTATTGCATGTCTGTGCATGACACTCTGCCTGGAATATAATCAGGTGTCAGTGGTGACAGTGCGTGCAAGCAATGGATGTGGTTAACATGTTGTTTCGTGTTGGTCACGGTTCGGTGGGTTTCTCTTGATTTTATGGACCGATAAAGGAAAAATTTGGAAATTTGAAGTTCCAACCTGTTTAATCCTGCAGCGTTCACAGTGTTTTTTTTTGGTTGAGTGGCGATGGCAGAGTTGATGGTTTTTGATGTACATTGCGGCGTCGGTTGGTGTGTGTGCCGGCAGTTCTACGTTCATGAAAATCAGCCAACCAGAAACGAGATGTGTTAGTTATTTATTTTTCGATTTTAGATTTCTTTTCTTTCATTTCATTTCTTGTAGATTTGGATTGTTGCTGTAATGTTCAGATGAAATTGAAATTACATGAGATTAACAAAACGAAAATGGAATTTGTTTTTATTGATTTTAACATGTCTATCAATTGGAATAATAATTCGAACATTTACTTTTGAAAATGATACTGGAAATTTGATTAGTTCTTCGATTCATTGTAATTTCTCTCGGTTCGTTTCGTTGCTTTTGTCGATGTCAAATAAAACTTTGAGCGACTATCAAATCTTACATGAAAAACCATCAATGAATATCCATTTGAATTTTTCCCACATCAAATCCATCAATGCGTTGATAGTCAGTTTATTTTCTGATATTCTGGATTTAGGTGTAGTTAGTGAAGGTATGTAATCTGGGTAATGTACTCATTACCCCAAAGCGCGTTTAATTATCATAAATGAGACATTCATTTAGCTTTGCCAAATAGACTTCGTTTTGGATTTAGTTAATTTTAAGATTTTTTGTAAAAATAATGAATAAAGAAGTAAGATATTTATTTATTTATTCTAATATACATTAAATTTTTCATAGTTTATCTAAAATATCAAGAATTTAGGGAAGAATCTTTAATATGATTATTTATATGATCAAAGGTTAATCAAATGCCGGTTGGTGTATCGGCTCCTGTTACACCATAAATTTATTCCAGTAGATTGTTTCTTTATTTTCAAGAGAGCGACTTTTCAGTACAGTATAGTTGGAATGGTTATATATATATATTTTTTTATTGATTTTATGGACTTTACTAATTAAATCAAGTATGTTTTGTAAGTATTTTAAAATTCAATTTTTAATAAAATTATGTATGGCTTTCTACTTTTGATTCAATTGGTTAAAATAAAACAGAAAATTGTCAAATTTGCATGCATGAAAATGATTATTAATTATGTTACTATGGTATTTTGTACTTATATATAAATTTATATGCGCTTAAATAATTATTGTTAGTCAGTAATGGGATAATCAATGTATTAATAAATCATGTTCACTGGTTAGAACCATCAATTTTATCTGGTGTTATTAATCTCAGGATAGTGGTAATTTTAAAATTTTTATATATGCGTAAAATATTCCATTATAAATTCGTGTGTTGGATAAGTGGTGTTGATATATGCGTCTTAGTGCTATTGACTTGACTCTATATGTTTGTCTGCCTTGTATGTAATAAAATATCACAAGCGTCCTAAACAACTGTAGTGGAATTTCTATTCTAAAATGTTAGTAGATTTTATTTATGGTGCCGATTATTGTATTCCGTTTGATTCCGAGAATGCGGCCTGATTCGTGATAATCATGACCATCCGCCATGAATTGGATGATTCTTTCGTTGTCAGCAATGGCCATTACATATAGATTTTATAAAAATTGTCTGAAGTTTAAATGAAAAGCTTCCACATTTGGCTATGAATTCTCGAAATGAAATAGTCGATGCTGATGAGGCTACAGACATCCCCGTACATTTTTTTTTATAATTGATTAATTTCGAATTGAAAATTTTTAGCTGATTGTTGAATCAATGCCCTGTTGGTGTGTTTTGCGAGCCGTGGTTGTGTGTGATTGTTTATAATATATATATTTTTTACAGCGATTTTGTATAGTGTAACTGCCGATTTAATTTCACATTGCTAATTCAGTGTCACATCTGGCTATGACACACGCACAATTATTATAGGTAAGCTAATGTTTGTATTATAAAAACCCAAATCAGTGTCCATTCGATGGTGATCGGTTGCCGGTTGGTGTAGTTTACAGTTATTTACAAATTATGATGATAGTAAAGACGAAAAGACGGGTGCAAATGTGAGATGTCAAGAAACATAAAAAAAAAAAAAAAAATAAAAAATAAATAAATAAACTGGCAGAAATCGTACATCTGAAGCATGTAGATATACTGGTAAGGCAAGCCACTTGCAACTATAAGCTTTTACAGATATATTTCGGGTGGTACGCATTTTGGCAATGATTTTGATTGACACGCTTCTATACATCGAGTGCTCGTGATTGGATCTTAATCGAATTGTACATTATTGACTCCTATAAAATGATGATATGGTGTTACAGGCTATTGCTTGCAAATAAATTTTAGGCGTAATCAAAAATCAATTATCGTGTGTATGGAATTAATAGTCTGTTTCGAGGAAATTGCTAGCAGTGCATTGAAGAATTTATTGGGAAATTATAAATCATATGGAGTAGCGAATCGTAATTAATTGGTTTCGACAAAATCACTCTATTTTGTAAGATAGACGTGGCTAAAAATGATTGGATACGCCCAGAACCAAAAGAATAATGTATGAATATCGTTGCATCCGGATTTTAGTAAATTCAAGGTTTGACAATAGGATAAGTAAGATAAGCTAATTTTATGAAAATAAATAAGTCTTCTCCTTGATAATTTGTCCTTGTTTGGTTGAATGGTTGAATGATGGGCTAACAATTGGTTGAGGATTGGTTATGCAGGCTTTGGATAATATTTAGGTCAATGAATTATTAAGTGATTAATTGTTATTACATTGTTAAATTAGTGAATGGATAAACCGATGGAATGGTAGCTGCTTTAGAAAGGGAACTTTTTGAGAATGCACTGATAAATGAATATGTAATGGTATGAATGATTATATGCATATGATACATAAGAATGTATGGGTTAGGGGGTTTATGAAAAATCAAGTTAAATATGATTCTGGTATCGAGTTGTCGATACATACAGTGTATGATAAGGACTATTTAAACCAATTAATAAAACAGGTAATACCTTCTACACATACCAACCCAAGGGTAGAGTACCCAAGGATGTTAAATGCATCGGTAAAATGGAAAGACCAAACCATAAAAACGATTGAATAAACATCCAAATGAAAAATACGATAAAACTCGACAGATAACAAAGTACCAAACGATAAATAAAGCAAATGATAACCATGTCTTAGCTTCTGCAAATGTGAATCTGAGACGAACAACATTATAGATAAAGAGATGAGTTTACCAGACGAAACAGAGCGAGTCAACAGATTCTACTGAAAGTAAAAGAAAGTAAAGACAAGAAAAGACATCGAAACATCACATATAGAAATCATAACTATATATCACCAACACCTAGAATTAACAAAAGCGATAAGTAAAAGAACAAAAACCAGAACTAAACTTGTCTGCAAGATAGATGAAAGGATAAAACTCGCTGGTAACTCGAAAAATAAATCTGAACCAAAGACAATTGAGAATAACTATTTAAAAATAAAATCACAGTATAAAAATGGAGCAAAAATAAATCGAAATAAAATCTCCGGGACAAATACACAAGAACTAAGTTAAAAGGCAGTGAAAAACTTTGCAAAATAGGCGAACATCACAGACACCAAGGGTACGTAGAAAATGAATTCTAAAACTTATGTAAAACGACTCTGGAGATTAACAAAGTATAGAGAGAAATCAATGAAAGTAAATATACAAGATACGAGAATAACATGATAGGTATCAACGAAAATGATCCAGCGAAAGAAACCAGGAAGCTCAAGGTTAGCCAAAGTAATATGAATATACAAGACAGTTATACAGACGATGCTCATATTAATAACCGGAACGAACTATGAAAAATTATCCAGCGTCAACAATTAGAACCAGACGTGTGAAATATACAGTAAATGAAAGAGTACAGAACACTAAACTAAGAACAGTGAAAAGAGATCTACAAAGTATCACGAATTACGAACCCACATACATAGAAAGGGTTATGACTATATATACTATATATATATATTATATAGTGTGAACAATGAATATATAAAGGTATATGATTTTATATGTATATATATCAGCGCGGTATGATTAATATATAACTTCGGGAAATAAAATGAAAAAAATTCAGATAAAAGATCAGGAATCAATGTAGGTGAATTAATAGAATGAAACGGATCACAATTGAAATCAATCCCAAGACCACCACGGGAGAAATATGGAAGCAGAAAAGCGTCATATTATCGTAAATAACATTAGCTATACAGAAGCAAGGAATCTAATGGAGGAACAATCTAATCGAAAATTTGAACAATGAATTTGTTCGTGAGAGAATAATCAAGGACCAGAGAGGAAAAATTGAAATAAAGTGAAGAGAAATAGAACAACTCTAATGATAAAGCCAAATGCAAGAAATGAACTACTAAGAAAGCTGAGGAAAACAAAGAGAGAAAGATATGGTCAGAATGTAACGGAGAATATCAGATGTGAAAAGGAAACAGGAAAAGGAAAATGCATTAAACTGAAGATGAAGTACAAATAGTTATAACAAATACAGCATAGTATCCATTGAAAATTGTTATAAGATGATGAGTAAAATATTCCAAGAGGGAGGTGGAATGATCAGAAGAACACCGTATCCGTATTTTGCGTAAAGGAGAAAAAACAACGAACTATTAGCATGGTCATAACATTGAAAAGAGACGGTAATGGCAGAACTGGGTGCCAAAAAGAGGACTAATTGTATATAAATAATTGCATATATCGGTGTATACACCCCAACCAAAATGATATATAATAAAAGTAGAGGACCGATCACCATAAACAAAGATAAAATAATGCGAAAAATCAAAACATTAAAATCTACGCTTATTTAAGAGTAAGGAAAATTAATCAGAGAAAATGGGCGTTTGGCAAATATTGTAAAGAGGACACGAGAACAAAATACTGAGAACCGAGAGAACACAAGATAATAAATAAATCAAATAATGAATGTCGGGGACGACATTTGGCGAAGACGCGGAGGAAAATGAGAACAAACTACAAACTAAGATAACAACAAACGGGAGACCAATATGAAAGTCAAAATGGACATGAGCAATAATAGGAACAATCGGGAAAAATTATACAAAAACATGATTGACAGAAAATGAAGAGCGCACATATAACAAAATAGAATTCGAACAAATAAACACAATAAAAATGACAAGGAAAACACAAAACGAAATGAACAAACATGAAACAACAAATAACAAATTCACAGAAGGATAGCAAGGGTAAAGACATTTGAAGGAAAATTCAAAACAGCAAGAAACGACAAATATAAAATGAAACATGATACAGTGAAACAGAACAAAAAAGTGAAAGCTTAACATCATGACACGGAAAATTAAAATAACAAGAGACACTAACAAAAATGAGATCAATTAGAAACATTGAACAAAAGTTTTAATTATGGAAAACGAACATACTGCCTACTTTTACGATGGAACAAAGAGTTACAATAATAAAAAACGAACGAACTGTCTACTTTTATTACGAAACAAAAAGTTGCAATTGTGGGATTGAATAAATTCAGTAACGATAAATGCAATAATATCAACCACTCCACGAACAGCTGGGGAGAAATGCGTATAGATGTAGATATCCGTATATAGGTGGATATGTGTATATGATGATATGTGTATGGGTAAGGGTATATGTATATGCGGGTATATGTATAAGTATGTAGAGATGAACAATAAAATGACGTAATGAACAAATAAACAAATAAGCAAGGTCAAGAGCCAAAGTTAAGTAGTATACAGATACGGGAATAAGTTAAAAACCAAATATATAACGATTTGCACAATAATAGGCATCAACACAAAAATCAATGAATAAAGCGCGGAAACGGAAAGATAACGAAAAACATTACTAACGATTTGCACAATAATAGGCATCAACACAAAAATCAATGAATAAAGCGCGGAAACGGAAAGATAACGAAAAACATTACAAAAAAAAAAAAAAAAATTAAAGGGGAACGTAAAGAATCAAAGTGCGGGAAAACATACAAATACGGAAGCGGGATATATTACAAAATTGAGCAGGGATGTTTCGTAAATAAACCATTAACGAATAGAAGGGTAACGAATAAAATGGATAAACAAATATTAACGAGGGATGCGAGAGGGATCTGCCTGAGGAAATAGTGAGCATATTAACGAGAAACAAGTCAACCGAAGCGGTGAGAGTAAAAGCGATAGCAATAAAACGTTAACCAGACAAGAGACGTGGATATATTTAGAATAATGAAGAAAGACCAAGAGTAATCGAGATAAGTAGATTAAGAGCACGACGTAAAAACGAGAATAAAGTATTACGAAAATTGAGAGCAAATGAATAAGGAAAAATTTTTTTTCTGTTAGGGTTTAGGAAATCCACAACCTATGAGCTACGCTCAGCGTAGTGCGGATAAGGCCCAGGAAAGTACCAACTATCCTGACGAAAGATGTGGAACAGGGCCCATCGCATATACTGGAACATCTCTGCGTGTGACTGATCACCACACGATCGGAGATCGACCAGTGCGAGTGTTTCGCATCCAGAGTCAGGAGAGTGGGGAAAACCTGGAAGAGTAGTAAAAAGAAGCATGCAGGAGAAATAAAAATGAAGACCAAGTAAATGGAAAAAGACAGAGCGGAGTAAAAGGAAACAATTAGAGCATAAAGACTCAATTGATAAGATAACTGTTAGACAGAATAATAGGGGATAGTCAAAGGAAAACGAATAATAGATGCGAATAATAGATGCGAATAATAGATGCGAATAATAGATGCGAATAATAGATGCGAATAATAGATGCGAATCCGGAGTCAGGGGAGTGGGGAAAACCAGTAAAAGCAGTAAAAAACAGGCATGCAGGGGGATAAACGTTTAGAAAGTGCACAGTGACTAAAGTAAAGACAACAAAAATAGTGAGCCTAGGACAAACAGAGAAATGGAGAATAAAACATGCATGTTAGGGATTATTAAGGCCGAGTTGTGAAAAGTCCAGCCGGTCAGGGGAATTAAAACTGAGCTGTGAAAAGTCCAGCCAGTTCGGAGATATTAAGGCCGAGTTGTTGAATAGTCCAGCCGGTCAGGGAAATTAAAACTGAGCTGTGAAAAGTCCAGCCAGTTCGGAGATATTAAGGCCGAGTTGTTGAATAGTCCAGCCGGTCAGGGAAATTAAAACTGAGCTGTGAAAAGTCCAGCCAGTTCGGAGATATTAAGGCCGAGTTGTTGAATAGTCCAGCCGGTCAGGGAAATTAAAACTGAGCTGTGAAAAGTCCAGCCAGTTCGGAGATATTAAGGCCGAGTTGTTGAATAGTCCAGCCGGTCAGGGAAATTAAAACTGAGCTGTGAAAAGTCCAGCCAGTTCGGAGATATTAAGGCCGAGTTGTTGAATAGTCCAGCCGGTCAGGGAAATTAAAACTGAGCTGTGAAAAGTCCAGCCAGTTCGGAGATATTAAGGCCGAGTTGTTGAATAGTCCAGCCGGTCAGGGAAATTAAAACTGAGCTGTGAAAAGTCCAGCCAGTTCGGAGATATTAAGGCCGAGTTGTTGAATAGTCCAGCCGGTCAGGGAAATTAAAACTGAGCTGTGAAAAGTCCAGCCAGTTCGGAGATATTAAGGCCGAGTTGTTGAATAGTCCATCCGGTCAGGATAATGAAGATTGAGCTGTTGAAAAGTGCCAGCCAGTCGTAAAGGCCTAGAAAACCAGTGAGATAGCATTTAAGCTACAATGAGATAACATTTAAGCTAACAGTGAGATAGAATATTAAAGCTAGCTAGAAACGAATTAATTTTAGATACGAGAATTCGAATTTAGGGAGGATTAAACGAGCTCGTGGAAGGTGATAATAAAATTCTTTTTAGTGAGAAAGAGCAACAGAAAAAGAAAATGAATTAAGGAGATAATGAAAATAAAGAATAAGTGTGAATAGATGATGAGTAAAAGAGGAAAATAATTAACTAATTAAAGGGGATCCCAGGTAGGTAGACAAAGTTCTACAGAATTTTTTGGTTGAAACCGGTTAAACGAATTTGTTTTTGGTTCCAGAGTAGAACCGAGTAAAGGGTAATAGGTGAATTAGATATAAAAGGATAAGTAAAATGGCGAAATTGCGCAAGAGTATACTAGGAAAATGAGGAGGGGTAATTAGCAGCAATGAACAACGACCCATCGATATTATAATTGATAAATATAGATAATTCATACGACCATATAGATAATTATTACTACCCCACATAGATAATTTAACATCGACGAAAGTTTGGGATTATGGTTCATTACAACCCACGATATAGGAATGGTACACCATTTGAAAATTTCGAGGGTATAAACAGACTAGATAATAATTTTTAAGGCTTCGAAAGTAGAAACGGAGAAATTAGAATTTTAATAAGTCTGGAAAGCGGATACCAATGGGATAAGAATTTTGTTCCAGTTGATTGTTTTGAATGCAGAAACGAACGAGTTAGAAATTTGTAAGGTAAAGAGTGGCAAGTTAAGGAATGATAAGATTGGTAAATTTTGATATCTCAGTAGAAATGACAAGAAATGAATTGATATTAGATAATCGGGTAAGAGAGAATGAATGAGAATATAAGGAGAATAATGGAAATTTTAGTTAAGAATGAGGTATAGAAATGACAAGGAATGAGTCAAGTACATATGAGAGGCAATACAAGTACAACTGTGAATATAGTTTCAAACTTAAGGAGAGAAACCGTTAAGTAGAACAATGAACTAAGTCAGGAAAAACAGCAAAGATAATAATAGTTAATGAAAGGAGGAAATATAAGGGTAACCGCTATAGTAAACTCAAGAAATGATTAAAACTGGAAACAACCGAGAACAGAATAAGGACCATAGTAATGAAGAAAAAACTAAGAGGTAATACCAGTTAATAGATAGAGGGATAGTCATTCAAAGCCAAGAAGACCATAGAAACGAGGGAAAGGAACACGAATTAAAATAAATATGGATCGAGAAAATTAAGTAGAACATGAGAATAAAGGTGTAAACTAAGGGAACGAGGAAACAAATATTAAGAGATGCCCAAGGAAACCAAAACAAAAACATTGCAATTATGTTATATATAAATTATAATTTATAAAGATAATAAACGGTAAGGAGGAGTGATATTTTTCTAGTAAGGTAAATCAATCAATCAAGATAACAGCCAAGTATCAACAATCAACCAGAATTCATCACCAAATCATTAAGTCAATCGATAATAGAACCAAGTGTATCAAACGAAGAAGAAATAAAAGCTGCAAAGAAAGGAAAACGAACAATCAAATCAAAGCAAAGGCAAGAGAGTGAAAAGGAGAAATCAAAGCGACATCTCAAAAACGGAAAGTCGAACCTCAAAATAGAGTGTTAAAAGAAATTTTAAAAAAGTCAGTCGAGAAGTGTAAAGCGCCAATGGAACTTCATGAAAGAGGAAATAATGTAAAAGCGGAACTAGTAAAAGACACTGAAACCTAACTAAAGAAAGAAACCAACGATGGAAAGGTAATATGGATATATGAGCGAACAAGCTAGTTGAGATGCAAAATCAGACAACCATCCTTACAATGCAGTAACATAATCGAGTATCAATCTGAAATAGAAAGAAAGAACCTCCAAGAATAAATGTATTGCAATACGTTGGAAGCAGATCACAAATTGAAAACAACCCAACAACAAGGATGAAACACCTTACTGATCACAAAGGCACGAGAAGCAGAAGAAAGATGGAGTAGACTAAAAGAACTTCAGGAAAAAAGAGAAGAAGACTATTGGAGGAGGAGAAAGGAAGAACTGTTGAGAGTTGATATCATGAGACTAACTACCAATGACAGCCAGAGGGAAAAGATACAAGAAATGTGTGAAAGACAACAAAGATCAACACAAATCAATATGATGAAAGTGGTACCGAGCAACAAACTGGAATTACAAAGAACTCTGGACACAAGAGTGGAAAGTGAAACAATTGAAAGAATAGAAAATGTAATATTGAATCATCAAAATATCAGAATCATTGGGAACAATCGGAGAAATTATAAAAATATGGACAATCAGGCTGATATTACAGCAATCCAAGAGAATCGCATGAGATCAGTCAACAAAATATATTGCCACAAATCGAAGACTAACAAAGACCACGAGAATCGAAATGGTGAAAATAATGAAAACATCGTGACAGAAGAACGGTAAAAAAATGAAAGTGAGATTGAACCAAATATCAAAAATAAAGTAAACCAGTATTGTAACCAATGCCAGCGAGGACACAATGAGCGTAATTGTTCTTTGAATATGACAAGTTGGAATTGTCAGAGAATGAGGCATTGCGAAAAGAAATGTCGTCGCATAAAAAGGTGTTACGAATGTAAAAGAACAGGACACTTAATTAACAACTGTCCGAATGTGACAAATCCAGAGGAAAATCAATCACGGAGAAGTACCGCAGAACCAACCAAGAAATACGCACTTAGAAAAGAATTCAACAGTCAGATAGTAGAAATTGTCAACCTCCAATGTTAATAAAACAACAGTCGACAGTCGTACGTCGAAGCGAAGAAACATGCAAAACTCAACGTATCCGAAGAATTGAGAAGACAATGTATAGATCAAGGTGACATAATAATAGGATTTGTGATGGAAGAAAAGAGACGGGATGAATTGATAATGATATGGAGACAAGTTGCCGAAAGCAAAAAAAAAAAAAAAAAAAAAAAATGAAGTACTAAAAACAACGATACTCAGACTAAACGAAGAAGCATGGTCAACCGAATTAAGAATCAACGAAATAATGAATAATCGAGAGAAATGCAGAGAAATGGTAGCAGACACAAAAAGTGATGACGGCCAAGTAAAGGAAACTGAGGGTATAAAGAGTGAAGTGGAAATTAAAGACGAAGTGTAGATGAAAATAGTAAAAGGGAAGTGTAAATATGTAAAAATTGATGTATAATGTAGAAAAGAATCGATGTATAAGTAATTAAAATAGAAATGGATCAAGTAATCAGTTGAGAAAATAATAAATTTGAACCCTCACAGTGGTAAAGGAGAACAAAAGCCCAAATGAGAAGAAAGAATATAAATCCAGAAGAAAGATAAAAGTGCAAACCCGAAAAGAATGCGTTAAACGAATATCCAAAAGTAATACCTAATTTGGAACCCCTAAACAAAGAACGGTAAAAGATCCTGATAAATGAGACGAAAGTCACAGACCCAGTGACATTGGAAACTTAATCAAATCAAGCGAACTTAGATCAAAATCGAAAATAATTCGAGTTACCCATTAAAGAAAGAAAATCCCTTAATAAGAGCAATACCGTAAACAAAACCACCAAGAAAAACCAAAAGAAAAATCAATGTGTCAAATCACCCAGTTGAACAAAAGTTCCGAAGACCCTTGAGCAAGGTCTGTCATATATAATCAAATGATCCAGAAAATCAGAATCCCAACCTAAAAATCCAAGAGAATATGGGAAAACAGTCAAACCCCGATAGAGAGAATCCTATGATCTTCAGTAAATATTACGAGCTAATCATAAAAATCAACAACAGGAATCAAACATGCCTAAAAAACCCAGCCGAAAGATTGAAAACCGAACCCAGGAACGAGAAGAAACAACCAACTGAAGAATTGATCCAGAAATAAAACTGTTGCATGTGACTTGACTTGAGTTTGGACACGGTATAAGTATGTATGTGTATTATGACCAGTCACTGTATGTGGCAACTGCTTGAATTTTAGCTTAGACCTTTTTCTGATAATTCAATTTTAACATGTCTTAAACTGTTATAGTATGTTTATGGGTTAATGGAAATGTAATAGACTATGATCTGGGAAATTCATGTCTAACAGAATTGCGGGACGCAATTTTAACGGGTCCCGGAGTGATTTGTTGGGCTGGAACCGAGAATCGAGAGCTTGTTTTAATGAATCGAAAATACATAACATAAAAATCGCACCAAGTTAAATTAAAACACCAATCAATACAAATTAAAGTACATAACACATTGATGATAAATAAGACCCGGGTGATAAAATAAAGGAACGAAAATAAAGGTCGCAATCACTAACACAATTAGGAGAAACATCACATTCGGAATAGCTAACAACTAAGAAATAAAATAATAATAAATAAAATAATGGGTAATAAATTAATTAATAATATGGAAAATTTCTAAATAAATAAATTTAAAATTTAAATAAATCATCTAGTAAACGGGTAAAATAATAAAAAGTAGAATAAAAGTAGTAAAATTAGATAAACCATAGAATTTATAAAACTAAATTGTTTAATGAAAACTAAAAATAAAACCAACAAAATTATTTAAATTATAAAACTTATAAAACCAAATTGTTTAAATTAATGAAACTAAAGTAACTTATAACTTATTTTAATTAATCTGTAATTAATCTATAAATTAATCTATAATCTATAAATTAATCTATAACTTATTTAAATTATAAAACTTCTAAAACTAAATTAAAATTAGCAAAAACTATTTAAATTATGGAATTTATAAAAATAAATCTTAAAAATTAATAAAAATTAGAATTTTGATTAATTAAATTAATTAAATTAAAAAATAAGCAATTACACCCATGCATGCATGCATGCAAAAATTAATCAGAATTGCCTCGCATTCTAATTGGATATAATAGCAGAGAATGCGGAGGCGTATAATTCAATCAGTATAAATACTGAGTGAAATTTCATTTAAAAAACTCTCACGCTCAACTGGTTACACAACAATTCATTTACTGGCAATGAACATATGCTCTCAATTTTCGATTCCATGCCATCGCGGTGAGGTAAATTTGATTTTTGTTTTATGTAATATAATTTTGTTAGGTCTAATGTTATTTTGAAGTTAATTTTAGTTAATGTTATTTAGTTAATTTATTTTGTTATTTAGATAATGTTATTTTAAATTGGATTTAATTGTTAATATTGGTATGGTATTATTCATTTTGTTGTTGTTAAGCCTATTATTAAACAATTTTAGGAATTAATAAAATTTTTAACGGAATTTGTTTTTAATTACTTCTTATGTTTGGCGTATGTTATTTTGTCCTTTTTGAATAATATTATAATTTAGGTTGTGTTTTTCTGGATATTTATGTGTCGATGGTCTGGACTGGGGGAAGGTTTGTGGACGGGCGGCACTACGTGCTGTTAGTCGGCAGATGTTTCACCAGTTGGGTCCATCGGGGTAGGGAATATAGATAGGGAGATGAACGGTTAGAGGGGGTAAAATCAATTGCGATAGTTTAGGGCCCTATTTAGAGTTAGAAAGTGTAGGACTTTTACTTTATTGAGTATATATTATTGAGTTAGGAGAAATATTAGAATAGTTATGAACTGCTTTCGGTAGAGGAAGTAGGTTTAGGCAATTTTATAGAAACCACGAATAGTTAAGATATTCGATAGGGTAGGACTGAGAATACAGGCAGATCCCTGCTCAAATTTTTTGAAGAACAATTTAAATATTAGGGAAAGTGTGCGTTAACTTGTGAATAAGGCCCAATCCCTGCTCAAATTTTTTGAAGGATAATTTGGATATTATAGGGAGTATAGAATAATAATCATTAGATGAAAAACAAGGGCGGATCCCTGCAAAAAAGTTTGTAAGAGAACAATAGGAAATACCCGTAATCGAGGACCACAAATGATCTAAAACCAGCATACATAGTGAATAATGACGTAAGACCTTCTATCGGCAGTCTAGAACCCGAAAAGAAAATACAATGGGGAGTAGTTTTAGTAATAGAGCTCACCTGCTCATTGTTTTTTTTCGCCTTTGTGTACAGTACCAACATGGTCGTCACCATGGGTACACAAATGGTTTAAATTGCAATAGTCATGGAGGTGCTTAGGAAGGAGTCGAGTGAATATCTAAATTTCCCCTGACGTAGTTAAAACATAAAATGACACACCCCTAAGTAACCAACATTAGTAATAAATATGGCACCAAAGATAACAGACAAATGTTCTAATAATTAGGATATGATGATCACAATATAAATAAATTGTTGGCGATTATTAAAGTTGGTGATCACAGGATTGCTTTCAGGTTCTTGGAGCGTTTTTCCGGGCCTCCTGCGCTTTTTAGCGGGAATTGGTTCCACCTCGGCCTCCTAGATGGGTCTACCTTCTGCGAGAGCGCGAATCTACAATCAACCGGAGTTTGTACTAGACATTTACGACCGCCATCTCGGCCTGTGATCGGGCCTCCTCTAACCAATTATCATCAGGCTCCTATTTAACCCACGCCGGGGCTTCAGATTCCGGCCCGCTTTGGATAACGGGTCCAAAATTGTCCAGGTCTCGGCCCCAATTCCACTTGTGGATTTCGTACCAAATCCATTTGGTTCTAAGTCAAGTAATGAATTCGACCTGTTGATCCCCTTTCGTCTTAATTTTTAAAGCAGATTCAATCTGAGGATCCTTTCCAAACCGCTTTCGCATACGGCTTAAATTTTCATTTAGTTTTGCTCCACTCAAAATTTCATCTCGATTTTTAAGAATTTTACAAAGTAAATGCTGAGAGATTTTTAATTGAACAGATGCATTTGCTTGACCCATCTTTGGTAACTTGTCATAGTTATCAATAATTTAAACCTTTTCCTTCAGTGTTAAGTCTTTTCGTTTTTCTGTTTCTCGGACATTTTGGTTTGTTGAAAAAAGTTTTAAATTTTTATAACACTTTAAATTAAACAGAAAGTAAACGTAAATGCAATTACATTTTATCAGTAAATCCAGACAAGGATTTGATTTTTCAATAAAGTTTTTCAATGAAACATTGAATTTAAAGATTTTAATTGAGATTTAATTGATATTTTCAATTCAAAAAGTGATAACACATGTCGAATTGTTTAATAGATTCTGATAACAATAAGCAGATAATTTTCATTATAAAAAGGAATATGTGGGCGGGACTTATTAAAAGTGATAACATTAGCCGAATGATAATATTAACCGTTATTATAATAAGCCACGGCCACTGTATTAGAATTGATTAAAAAATTGATGGAATTTTGGAATGTTTGATTAAATATAGAGATATTATTCAGTTTTAATTTTCTTTAAAATGCCGTTAATTTTTTCTATTTCCAAAGAAATTACTGAAATTCCAGTTCTTAATAGATCAGGGACATGTTTATGAAAAAGGTTAATTGAAAAATATTTAACGACAAGTGATCTAGATCATGTTACTAGAATACAGTTTTCTATAGATGACTTGATTGAAATTAAAGTTCCAATGAATGTGAAATCGAAAACACCAAGTTTCACATTGAATCCGGCTTTATTGAAAGCTTTTCAGGATAAATGGGATGCTTTGATGCTTCAACAATTTACAATAAAGCAAGATAACCAGGCTCTTAAACGAGAATTATCTCATGCTCTTTATCAATATGATGCTTCTTGTAGAGTTGTCACTGGATTAACTGAAGAAGTTACTGCGACAAGAGAAGCTTTATCTACTCTTAAACCACAAACTGAAATTATCTTTTTAAAGACTGCCAGAAAGGTAGATTGGTTGAGAATAATGGGGCGATAATGGGATGCAGAATAAGAAAAATAAGGGCAAATAATAGTGGTTTTAAATCTCACCTTTTTTTATTAATTTATTTGGCTTTTATATCTTATGCTTATATCATGTTCAGTGTTACGATTGATAGAAAAAATCCGAGTGGGCTGTGAGGCGACTATGAAACTGGTGAAAACATCAAAGATACACGTCGAGAAGCTCAAATGGGGGACGCGATAGTTGGAGAGCAAATGGTTTGATCCAGAGGTTATATAGATGCGGTTGAAACAAACCAATCGGTCAAGATCAAGTTGAAATCATGACATTAAAGATTAGAATGTGACAATTAAAAATACAGATGAACCAAGCTAGGGTTAAACTTAGAGCGTCGTTTGATGTTCCTGTAAACGTTTCATGAAACGATGAATTTCTTTAAAAATCCTAACTCTTCGACCAAATTATAAAAATTTTATTCAATCAATATTTTAAATCATTACAAAGAACAAGCGACAAACACTTACGACTTCTTTTCCTATTTTCACTCTCGTTGTTTGTTTTCCCTATCTCCCGATATCTGTAGAGATTCCTGTTCGTCCTCGCATTATCCGTCTTTTGTCAGTATTTCTATTAATTCGGGTCTGAATTCATTTTCAGTGCAGCCTAGTCATCAGCTCTTCATGTTGTGAATTTAAAATATATATTTTTTAAATCAATCTTAATTGAATTTTTGCGCGGATGATAGAATTAAGATGGGCTAATTTTGATTTCATTTTAATCTTATTAGTATTAGTGTTTCGGTCATCGTTACAATTCTGATTATTTAATACAGTTATTGTTAAACAATTAAATGTTAATTTAAGCCTTTTACTGTGAAGTACATATTCAATAAAAAGAAATAATTTTCAACTATTTCAATTTCCTATTTTTTATAGCTAACCAATTATGTAGATAATGAAAAGGGGACCACCATAGCTTATACAAATTAGTATCCTCAATCCACACCAAGGACCCATGTAAATAGAAGTGGGTCAACGAATATAACTCCACAAAAACTAAGATATATGCAGTGAAAAAAAGCCAGATTAAATTGCAGCCAAAAAATAAATAAACGTATATGTTTATGTAAATTTATTTATTTCCTCTTTATTTCTGTAGGATAAATTAAAATATTTGTTTTAAACAGGTATCTATTCAAAATTATATAAATATACCTACATTTTTATTTAATTTTAATACTTTTATAGAATATTTTAATTTGATTAAGGAAATTTCAAATAATTTTTTTAATTTATGTTTCAAATTGAAGAAAATAAATTCAAATATTTAGAATGAGTTTCATTTTTACTGTTATATCATTTAGTTAATTAGAAAAGGTAAAATAAAAATTATTTAAATTTTGTAAATATAAATTTATTTAATGTAGTTATTTTATTAATATTTTACATTACAACAAAATTTAATTATTATCAAGTAACTCAAAATATTTAATTAAATATATTGAATTAATTAGTTTCTACTTTAAAATAATTCATTTTAAAATTATTAATTTTTTTGTAGACATTAATAAAATTTGGCGTTCTTCCAAATATATTGTTGAATAAATATAGTTTCTATTAAATCAGAAGTATTTTTTAATCTCTGTTTCATAGTTCTCTTAAAAAGCTTTTATTTGAATCAAATGGATATTTTTTTGTTTCTATTATTTTTTGAAGCGAATTTAAAATTCTCGATATATATGATATAAATAATTGGAATTAATAAATAGTTCGAAATTTTTATCGGGATATCTGAAATGACTTAACCGAATACTTATTTTTAAAGCCGTTCAGCAAAAATACGAGACCAATGCAAACAATATTTTTGAGGACTTTCTAAATTGAAAGCAACCTTAATGCTTGATCAATGATAATTAATATTTATTGAATAAGATTCCCCTCTTACCTTAACAGGCTTTTACCTTTTGAAGTATAGAAATAACAGTTTTTTTTTGATAGTAAACCGGAAGTTATAATTTTTAGATGAAATGTCTTCATTACCTAATAATTTACCAGACAACATCAAAAGGTATAGAAGACGGCGATTTCCATTCAATCTAACCGATAATCTGAAATGTGTCATATGTTCTCAACTACTCTTAAATGCATTGCAAACGGATTGCGGTTGCCGATATTGTCAGGAGTGCATTGAGGAGCATTTAGCCAATAATCGGCAATGTCTAACGGAAGGCTGTTCAACAATCATCTCCACAATGCCTGACAATGCTATTAATAAAGAAATCGGCAAACTCGTGGTTAAATGTTTGTATGACGGGTGCAATCACAAAGAAGAATTAAAAGACATAGGAAACCATTTAAATGTTTGTCAATACCAAACGGTAATTTGCGAAAATTGTAAAATAGAAATGCCCAGTAAAACGTTGAAAGATCATTTGTTAACAAAATGCGACAAAAGGGTTGTCAAGTGTTTGTATTGCGAATCTAGGATGGAATATGATATTTTGATGAAAACACATTTGGATCCATTTGTTGATAATATTTGTCCGAAATTCGTGGGGAAATGTCCATACGGTTGTGAAGTTGTTGAACCTATCAATTTATTGACTCACAGAAAAGAATGTACAAAAAAACCAGTCACATGTCCATTTGTAGAGTTGGGTTGTTCAAAAGTTCTGACAAATAAACAACTGACAGACCACATGAAAACCGAATTTTCTTCTCACATTAAAACATTGATTGAGGAAATTATAAAATTGAAAAAAGAAATAAAAATCCTGGAAACGAAATTGACAGATTCTTCGAAATCTATGAAAATGGATTTGTCAAATTTTCAGAATGAAATTTCGACGAAAATTTCCAGAATCGATCTAACGTCGAATTCATCGTCGACATTGCTATCGGTTTCACCTACGGTAAACATATTGAAATCAAACGATGAGAAAATCACGTACAGAAATGGAGTGTTCATTTGGAAAGTCGAACATTTTATGGAATTAAAAGCCAATGCCGAACGAGGCAGCCAAATATCAATAACAAGTGAGCCGTTCTATACAAAAGAATTTGGTTACAAAATGAGTATGAAAGTTTACCCTGCTGGTGATGGGGTTGGAAAATCAACGCATTTATCGGTTTTTTTCACCTTGATGAAAGGAGATTTCGATGATTTGCTTGCCTGGCCGTTTAAAAACAAAGTCACCTTGACGATTCTAGATCAGAAAAACAGAACAACCGATTATTCCGATACTTTTAAGCCGGACCCAAGATCAACTTGTTATCAACAGCCAACAGAAGAGTATAATATAGCATCTGGTAGTCCTAAATTCATTTCTTTCACTCAGCTGCAAGAATATTATTTGAAGAATGATACGATCTTCTTGAAAATTGTAGTACTAAATTAAATGTTTTCAATTGGAATTGAATTTTTAATTGATTAAATTAATTTTTTATTCGTTCAATTAAATAGAACTTTTTATTTCACTGTCTAATTTTTATGTTAAATTAAAATACACTTTTGAAAGGATTTTACTATTTCACTAATATTTCTTTTATCATTCAATTACATTGGCATTATTCAGTTTTTCTACAATTTTTTTTACTATTAACTTTATGTGAATTTCTTGATAATTTCTATAGGGCTTTCCAAATTTTCCAGTGGTTATCCCACGACCCATTATGACGTATTTGAGGCATTTGAAGAGAATATATATATGTTTGGGTAATGTCTAAAAGCACGAAATAAAACGGAAGTAGATTAAAAATCAATAAAAAACGAAACGGCAAAAAAATTAATAAAAGGTAAAAAGTAATATCAACGGGGAAATGGGTATGGTTGAACGCGAAATCATGAAACAAATCCAGAAACAATTATAAAAATTTAGAGAGAGGTCCCTATGGAAAGTTAGAATAAAATAACAAATTAATTAATCGCTTATGGAAATCCCGAGACAACGGAAACTCAAGCAATGCGGAAAACCCGGAGCGCACTAGCGGTGGGATAAATGTCCGTAATCCACTGAGGAGTTAATGTCGTATAGAAAACTATAAAAAGAAAAGCTAAACGGAGAAGAGTCGCCAGTTGGTTGAAGAAACAAAGTTAGAGAGAAACTACAAATCAAGAGATTCCAAGAGTAACTCAAGTTAATCTAGAGCAAAATTATATATTAATTGTACAAGAAAGGTGATTTTTCAATTGGGCAACCTACCTCACGATTACGAGTGTCTAAGAAAGAAAAATGCAAATAGAGTGACTATTTGTAATTGTGATGCAGTTCGAATAAAATTGTTCTGTGTTGGGTTTTTGTTATTTGATTGGAAAAGGACATGAGGAGTCAGAAACTATCCTACGTGTAAAATATTAACCTAACATTTCGGTGAACCCGACGTAATACAAGTCGGCGGTGAATATTACGGAAAGTTTGCTAAAGTATTGTGAATGTTTCGAAGTAAATAAAGGTGGTGAAGTATTTTTGAATTTGTAAAACTATTAAAAGATTGAGAAGCTATTGTGAAAAATTACGAAAGAATTTGTTAAGGAAATTGAGAGAAAGAATTAATCCAAAATTAAAACCAAAGCTAATTTTTTTTGAAACAATAAAGGGGCACGAAAATAAATTCAAAGAATTATTGAATTTTGAAATTGAGAGTCAATTGAATTTCCCTTAAGAATGATGAACGATGCAAGAAATTGGTTAGTATTTTTGTAGAATTGTTCATTTTTAAATTATATTAATGTATTATTTTAGAATAACGTGCAACTGCGTAAATTCATTGATGAACTATTTGACAAACGATTGTTAAAAAACTGACTAACAAATCATTCTTTCAAAGTTTATATTATCAGGTCACGACTACAGCGTTAGGCGAAAACCAGAGCTCTGAAAACCTTTATAGGAGAAAGAAATTCAGACAACGAAGAGTTTGTATGTCCACCTCCTCTGAAAGAAAGATTACAGCAGAGAGTCTCTGGAGTTCAAGTCCCAATAACGTCTATTCGAGGTCTTCTTAGCATCAAGAATAATATGACAGGTGTTGGTAGAAACCATCTTATCATCAAGAATAATTTTTTGCAAACGTGTGATATTTATAGTGTTCGTGAAAATGAAGATGATGAAAATTACGAAGATGATGCCGTTCCAGTTCCGCCTGAAATACAGAGATATGGTGCAGGCGACTCAGAAGCTATGATGGATTTCAATGATGATGAATGGCATGTTGAAGTATTTTGTGAAGACAGCAATGAGAAAAAAAGTGATGACGAAGAAAGTGATAAGTGATAAAAGAATGCTTCTTCGAATGACAGTTAAGACGAATGGTGGATTACAGGTAAGCATATATTTTACCCATTCGTGCTATTTCCAACGTAACCCAGAATACAAACAATTACTTTCTCCGCTTGATACCCGTTGAGCTATCAACGTTGGTACTGCATCAAGAGAGTGAGTGCTCTCAAAAAAGTGAGCGCACTATTTGCACTATAATTGTCGGGCACTCTTTGGGTTCACGGACTATCGATAGAAGATTTGTGTCCGATTTGCTCCGGTCCCTTATTCTAATGATTTTCCCAAACTCCATGACTCATTAATTCATCACACCAACATGCAACATACTGGTAAAAGCTTACAACAATTTTATTGATACTCTAGTTACACCAATGCCTTATTGGTCGTGATATGAGTGGTATGCTTTGGGTTCACGGACTTCCGATAGAAGGCCTATGTCTGATTTTCTATACAGGCCCCTACTCTATTTATATATTTATTTCCTCCTCTCGTTCATCTCATAACGCTACGGATTAAACCAATATACTTATTTAATATGTACACATCACCTCATCACAACATCTATACGCGAAACGAGCGCATTAAGGATGGTGACAATCTGGCAACCATTACTGATGTGTGGAAAATGTTCTTGGGTCAACTTCAACTCTTCTACATTTATAATTCAAATTCAACTGTTGATGAGCAACTTTTTAGATACAGAGGAAGAATTCCTGGCAGAACATACATGCCTTCCAAACCTCGAAGGTATGGAGTGAAGATTTTTTGGGCATGTGAGTCAGTCACCTGCTATGCACTATGTGCACATATCTACAGTGATCGATGTGGTGATAAGTCTGGAAAAGACAATCACTATGAAACTCTGCGAACCATTTTATGGCACAAAACGAAATGTTATAACTGACAACTTCTTCGCCAGTCATTCTCTTGCCTATTCTTTACTTGTGAAAAATTTGACATTGGTTGGGACAATCCGTCATCATAAAAACGAAGTTCCCAAGTCACTTCACAAAAACCAAAACAGGGAAGTTTTATCAAGTGAGTTTCGTTTTGACCGCGCAAACAAGATCACATTGGTATCGTATGTCCAAAAGAGAAGCAGAAGCGTAATCTTGCTCAACAGTATACACTATGATAAGGAAGTAGAAGGTCTTTTGCAGAAGCCAGTCATCATTGATGCATATAATCGAACTAAAGGGCTGTCAACCAACTAGATGAGAATGTTGAAGAATTTTCCTGTTGAAGAAAGACAAATAGGTGGTCAGTTCTTCTTTCTTAAAACATGTTGGACGTTGCCTGCTACAACAGCTACGTAATAGACAGAGAAAATGGTCACTCGTTTACTAGGAAGCAGTTTCTTAAAAATCTTTGCAACCAGCTGGCTTACCCTTACATGGTTGATAGAATGAAACAACCAACCCTACTGCTCACCACAAAGACTTGCATCCACACATTCGTTGATTTAACAGGTAAGTAGTAGCTAGCGTGTATCAATTCTACTACTTGTCTATTTACTATCTGTTATATGTCATTATTCAGAATGGAAACAGGATGCTGTAAAGCATGGTAGATACACAACTAGCACACCTCGAAGATGTACAAGGTGTGGAAAATCTTCTGTAATAAGTGTCAATCAGTTGTCTGTGCTGATCACAAAGTGACCGTGAAGAAAACTGAATGTGTCTCTTGCTACAACCTTTGAGTTGTTTTATATGTTTACTTTGTCATATGTCTTCATAATAAATTTTAAAAAATTAATATTAGCACATAGGTATTTTAACTACAAATTGCTGTCACTTGGCCAGTTGAGGATGTAAACTAGATCCTTTCCTATGTGAGTATATTAGTCAAACGACAAACAGATTTTCTCGTTAGTCTATCCAACACGAAAATGTTGCTAGAAGGAAATCGGTTTTGCTCAAAGTACAATAAAGTAATTGGATTTTAAAATATTTTTACTACAAATTGTAAACAGTTGGCCTGATAAGAGTGAATAAAGAGTGATTCACGTGAAATTTTGAGGGAGTTATGAGAGGCTTTATGTAATTGAGATAGAGTAAAAATTATTGAAAAATTGAAATTAATTGAAAAAACCGAATTGGATGAAAATAGTAAATTTTAAATAGAATATGGCCATATGTATATAATAGATCGAGATATGGAGAAAAGTTAAGGTGTTTAGGGCGGAGAATGAGGAAAAGGCTAAAAGAAACAAGAATGGAATTAAAACCATTTGTAATAGTCATAGATTATGAAGACTGGTGAAAAACAAAGTATATTGAGGATCATTGGTGTACAAAGGTTCGGAAGTTACGAAAGGGGTTACTGACAGAATATGAAAGATGGGATCATTATATTGATGTTTAAAGGTGAAGAATTGGACGACAATGAGTATTTATATGATTGTGGATTTATACCGCCGGAATTAGATGAAAATGGATAATGTAGTGATTACAGGACAGAGGTGTTTATTGTAGAACGAAGTATTTGTCTACTGTAAAGATGAAAATATATTAATAAATTATTCAGGTTCAAAGTAACTAAGCCCATCGTTTCCCTCAGAATTTTTGATCGAATGGGCTGTTGGTATGCGAGCTACTATAGAATATAAATTTGCAGCTCGATGTAGTCCATTTTGATATTGAATAAATATTTCAGTGGAAACCTCACTCTTGCCTAGTGGAATAGTTCTTAGCTCTAATTTATTTACAAAAGGAAAAATAGGAGGAAGTTTTCTCTGGTGTAAAACAATGAGTAAAACATTTATGCTAAATCATGCGAAAATTTTCAATAAAACTTTTGGCTTACAAAACACTGTTAGAATTCGGCATTTTTTAGAAATTTTTTATCCCGCCAGTAGTTCTAAAATGAGTCTAGGAAGTTCGGATGATGGAGTAATTAGTCTCACGTACGTGAATATTCGAAAAATGAAATAAATCAATAGATGAATTCCATTAGAATATTTGAACAAACTTTTCGATTCTCGAACTTTACATCGAGAATTTTTAATATAGACACTTTTGTGGTTTACTTTTATATCTTTTTATGTCAATATTTTCTTGATAACAATGGCTTATTAAAATGTTAAACTGCTAAAGAAATTGCCCTATAAGCTGGGCCGGGCCCTCTTTGCAATTACAAACTGATATATTTTTTAAAAAACATTTGTTTTATTTATCCTTTTTATTACTTTGAAATTCCTTGATACATGTGTGGTGTTTTCAGCTGAGAATTAAATATTTCAATAATTTATTAGGATAATTTTAAATGATAAATAATTGACTATTTGAAATAACTTTTAAAAACATTTTTAAATTGGTTTTTTTAAATTGAAATTTTTAAATTTTTAAATTAAAAAATTAAACAAGCTTTTTATTAGTAAATAATTTTTAAATAAATATATTTTAAATATCGAAATTTTAATAAATGGTTTTTAAATATTTTATTCAACGCTGAAACTTTGTTTGGAAATTATACAATATTTGATTAAATAAATACTTGTAATTATGACGTTAACTCCACATTTGGCGTTCCAGGAAACCAATAATTTCATTTAAAAAGCTCTCGTTTTCTTATTTTTCCAATTTTAGATATTTTTCTTTCTTTTTTGGTCAACATGTTGGATTTTTCGTCCATTTTCCGTTTATTTGGTGATTTCTGCGGATTTTCAACCTAATGTACCTTTAGTATTATTTAATTGACCGACATAGAGACCAAATTAAAATAGTACAATCTTCCAACAGAGGTCGGTGAACCAACTCGAATGCTCAACGATTATAGTATACAAAGGTATGTTCACTTCCTGCAAGTATTCAGCCATCTGACACAGTTCTAACGCTGTTTCATTCAACGGTTGTCAAAAAGGTATAGTAATTTTGTAATCTGGGTTGCATTGGAAACAACACGCAAGGGTAAAATGTAGATTACCTGCAACCTACCATGTATAAAAAATTTTAAATAAATTTTTTAGGTCTAATTTTCTTACAATCCCTATGTTTTACATTAAGCGTTAAACGACAATAGGGACCATGAAGTAAACCGGACATATATCATCCATCGATATTCCATGGATCCATACGAATGTTAATCTAATTATAGTTTTTCGGCATGAGCTTACTTTTTACTAACATTTATTCATTCGACACAGTTCCAACGTTGCTCATTCAACGACTGTCGAGTGCTAGAAAAGTATTGTATTCTGGGTTATGCTGTAAATCCCAAGGAGGAGTATAATTTTGGTTACCTGTAACCCATCGTTAGTCAACCAGCAACTGATTTATTGAGATTATTTAATTTACTCATTAAATCATGACGATTACGTTTCATATCTGAAAACTAAATGTTAAAAATTTTAAATCTCCAGAAACTTTTCAGACCAAATCGAATATCGCAAAAAAAAACAAAATTTAAATTATTAAAAATATATTTTTCACGATCTGGGGTCCTTTATCCCCTGAGACCTCTTTTTTAAAGAATCACACCTCATTCAGCCACCAAATATCATTGAATATCACATTAAAATTTTGTTTCAACATTCAACCACCTAGAAACAAAAACCTTATAACTTTTATAGAAAACAACAATTTTAAATTACCTCTTTCAAACATTAGTTTTTATATATTAAATATATTATTTGAAAACAAATATATACTATTTAATAATTAAAGTTAAATAATTAATTAATAAATAATAGTTAAAGTTATTATTTTAATATAGAAATCTTTTCACCTATAAAAGTTTGTTTTATCGTTTTATTTAATTTCATGTATGTAGTTTTTAATAATTTGGTTTTCCATTTTGAAATAGTTTTTATTGGTTGCTATTAATAAGTGACATTAAACATTCAACATTCCAAAGAAATTAAATTATGTAATTTATCATTAACCTTTTGTGGATAGTGTGTTTAAACGTCATGTTACATTTTTATGGTGGGACAAGACCGGCATACCTCAATTTTTGTTTTACCATTAATTGTTTTAAATAATATGGGCATTAAAATGTCTTTTTAATGAAGTAAAATTATGTAATTTATTATTGAACCTTTCGAGAATAATGTGTATAAATGTCATGCTACACTTTTATGTTGGGACATGACGAGTATACCCCTTAATTTTTGTATTATCTACATAATTTTTTAAGTCTGATATTTTCAGAATTATTTTTTTTCAAAATGTAGAAAAATGACATAATAGACACTGAACAATATTCGTCAAAGTGATCGCAAAAGGGTTACAAACGTTTGATTAGCAGATTGCAATATACTTGATTTTGGCTTGTAATGCATTTAAATTATTAATTCTATTGGATGATATTTTCGATTGGTTCAACTTAAATAGGTTTGATTTTCTGGAAAGTAATACATAATGAAAGTATATTGCCACAAAAGTTATAAATTCACTGAATATTTTTCGAAGACTTTCAAGCTATAAAATAATGTAAGTTATGTTATTCATGAACTTTATTACTTTTTCGACTAACTGTTGTCATGTGTAAAATTATTTAACCCTAAAAATTTTTATTAAAAATTTACCTTTTATAATTTATTTTTATAAATTTATAATTTAAAGATTTAATTAATTTTATTATACCTTTATATGCTGCCGATTTTCTTTAAATAATTATTTTTTATTTTTAAAATACTTGTAATTCTATTTTTATATGTCCAATGATAAATCGTTAAATTTTCAGGAAAACCATGATTCCACGTAATTCATTTAATTATTTTCTGATAAAAATTTGAAATAATACCTAAAATGGTAAGTTGTATTGAATTTACTTCAAGATTCTAATTATTTATTTAAATTTTTTAAATTCGAATTTTTTTACATTAAAATTTTTTTAATTAGTGTATAAATTTCCAGCTTATTAATGCATTTTACTAGTGAATTTTTTTGTAATATTCACAGGATATGGAACTCTGTTTTGTATATTTGGCAAAATAACAAACGCACCTGAAACTAGAGGGTATAAAATGCAATGGGACATAAAAGTGTCAACGGATGTTAAGGATAAAAATATCATTTGTAATATCTTGTAGTGTGTTCCTACTTTTTATTTGGGTTCTAGCTCAATATTTGTATAAATTAAGGAGCGTTGGAAATCGAGAAAGTGCATAAATTTGGCCGGGAATAAGGTAGACATTTGGGGAAAAGATATGAAATGACCGAGGAATGTAAATCTAGGTTATGAGTGCATATAATATGATTTGACGAATCGATTGAATAAGGAAACGAGATGGAAATTTGTTTTTTTAACACACCGGAACACAGAATTAGTAAACGAAATCATTTAATGAAAGCTTTAAAAATATGTATTTAAATAAAAATTTAATAAATCCTACCTTTTAGAAAATAAATCATAAATATTCTGAAATTCACAATAAATTCAATAGTTTAATTTCTTTAAAATTATAAATATTTAAAAAACATTTAAAAAATGTAAATGAACTGAATAATATAACTTAACTTAACAACTACTCATGATGTGTACTTGTATCGCATAATTTATAACAAATAATGTTGCAGATTCAATTTAGAAATGGTGTCAATAACCCTAACCCACTTTTAATTTGCGTCGACAAACATGGGCGCTGGCAGGGAAGTGAAAGGTGGTGCAAGTGCAATACAATTGCAAATACAATACAAAATTTTTGAAATTTTAATTGACACAATAAAAAGCACTTTCGTTCTAAAAAATTCATTTGTATAAAATTAATATCAAAGAAATAAGTCTAAAACACAATAATAAAATAACTCTTGTAAAACAAATAAGATTTTTAAATTTTTGGTCATTTTCTTAAAATAAAAATTGTAATCTCGGTTTCTCTGCAAACTTTGATATGGAAGCGTTCACAAATTCATCGTTGTAATCAATTCTCTTTCTATGTAAACTCATTATGCATAAACCTGGAAATCGTTCTTCTGACATGGTTGACCTTGTCCATGTCTTTACTTTTCGTAATGTGCTAAATCAGAGTTCCACCGGACATGTTGTGATGTACAGAGTGAGGCCAATTTTTATAGCTTGAAAAATTGCGGGACAAAATCTTTTAGCCTTACCTTTTGCCAATTCATTAAATTTATTATATTACGTGCATGGATTTACAATAAGCGGTCCCAATAAACTACAATGTACTACAGGTCGAAACAATACACACAAGCGGCAAAATGGTACGCAGAGTAACCTATCCAAGGATAAATTGTTAACCATTCCAGACGAAATGCTCGTTTCAGTAGTATCTACGTCATTTTTGAAATTATAATATATACTGTGTACCCAGTGGGTTTTTAAAAGTTTCAATCTTTCCTCGTCATTAATATGCTTGTTTAAATACATTCCAATATCTAAATCACTTTGTCCTGTTTCTTCTAAAGTGTTTTCTTTTCTTGATAAATCAGACGATAACGTTGACAATGACATAGAAGTGGAAGGATCCGAAGGAAGTACATGAGAGCTCTCTTGAATTTCTTCATTCACTTAATTCCTTATATAACTCATTATGGGTGAAATAAAGATTTTTATTTTTTTAAATAAATTACTAAGACAATTTTGCTAACTTTATGGTATAGCTTATACGGTGTTAGTATTGCACATTTCGCACTAAAAGATATAGTGCATTACTACATGTAGAAGGCTAAAGCAATATTTTGACAAAGAAAAACTAAAAAGATTTGACATAGTTCTCTTCCCATAGACGTTGTTTTATTCTGCACCACCTTTCAAAAAATCCTGTCGGCGCTTTTGTCTACAAGTAATATACACAATCCTAATG
Organism: Schmidtea polychroa; assembly: GCA_959609185.1. NCBI lineage: Eukaryota > Metazoa > Platyhelminthes > Tricladida > Dugesiidae > Schmidtea > Schmidtea polychroa. The sequence continues at coordinate 48,708 of CAUHTR010000471.1, read as the reverse complement.
TTATTTTAAAATTTAGGACCGAAAAAGCAAATGAGATCTTTTTGAATGAATGTCTATAATGATGGCAGTCAGACATCCATTTCAAAACAGATTTGGCAAGAAATTAATTTAAATCTCCATATAGTTTAACATTTTGATGTAGAATTTCAACTTTACAGATATTAAGTGTATGGAGGATTTATTTTTCGTTTCGTTTCTCTCCATAGGTTTCAATTCAATTATCTAGATGAAATCCATATTAATTTTCCTATTTAATTTCGTATTGTTTGATATGGGATTAAATTCTATTCAATAGTATATATGGGTATATATACTAGTCTAATAAGGCTTAAAAATAAAATTTCAAGCCGTGATTTGTATCCAGGAGCACATTCAATTCAATATTTTCAGTTGTTTGTTCCTTTGCCTGTCTACATTTATAAAGTAATACTATTTAATGATTTTCTGTTTTAGCTGAAATAATAATATTTTTTTAAAAAATAAAGAAAAAAAGTATTAGAAGAACTTTTTTCAATGTTTACCACTGATTTCTTTTCAATTGATATAGTATTTATTAAAAGTAGTTGAAGAAATAGGTTTTTTAGAAATTGAAACCATTAATTATTTCTGTGAAATAATAATGCACTACTGAACTTAATAAGTAGAAAATTTTAATTGTGTTAATTGTGCAATGCACAAAGTAATAATAGTTATAAATAATATATAAATAATATAATATATATTTTTTTTATAAAATTAAAAATTTTTTTTATATATAATTAATAAATTTGTTTAAAATCCCTTAATTTAATGAGTTATTATATCCCACCTGATGATGACAGGAAAACTGTGGAAATTAATCGTGAAAAGAATGTTTGATTGGCGTTATCTTATAATTAAATCATTGCCATGTATGTTTAACTATTTATTTAATAATAGTTTGTTACAGATTTATTTATACCACTGAAATTCATTTATGAATCTATTCAACCGAAAATAAAACAAAATTATTTAGGAATCCATTCAACCGAAAATAAAACAAATTTATTTTCCATTTAGAGTTTAATCGCAAAACTGAAGAACAGGTCTTCCGAAGTTACTGAACACGATTTTCAGTTTTTGGAATCCGTACCGAGTGCTTATATCTGTGTAATATGCAAAAATATTTTAACGGATCCGGTTCAAACCGTTTGCGGCTGTAGATATTGTCGATCATGCATTATCAGACATATTTCAGGTAGCTCTTATTGCTGTAGTGATTTAGAGGACTGTCGAAATGAATTGCTTGACCTGAAAACCAATGTACAAACAGATACGGCAGCTAATAGATTCATTAAAAAACTGAGGGTAAAATGCGCTACTAAGGATTGTGAGTATATTACGACTTTAGAGAACATTTATTCTCATTGTAGTGAATGTTTATTTGCCCTTGTTGAATGTGATCAGTGTAGAAAGAAATTGACAAGAAAATATTTACAAACTCATAAGATAAACGAGTGTGAGAAACGAAATGACACTTGTAAATTTTGTGGGGAAAGTTTCCTTCTTGAAATCTTGAATCTCATTCATAACAATATTCATCATCGGGATTTGTGTGAAAAATATATATCTCTTTGCCCTTATGAATGTGGAAAGAAAGAACAAATATTAATAGTTGAACATAGGAAGATTTGTTTGTCAAAGCCTTTTCTGTGTCCATATATTGAAGTTGGTTGTGACTGCTTGCTTTTTACAACTGATTCAAACAACCATATGGAACTTAATTCAATAGATCATTTTTTATGTCTCACAAATAAATTATATCTCGTAGAGTCATGTCTTAGTGAGCTTCAGTCACAGGCACATATTGAAACAGATTCTTTGAAAATGTTACACTCTTTTGATTTTGACAAAATTAATTCTCGTTTTCTTTCACAATTAGAAATTCTTTCTGAAAATAAAAACAATCCCGTTAAATCTGCTATAGATGATGTTATATTTAAAAATGGGAATTATATTTGGCACATCAAACAATTTACTAATTTAAAAGAAGAAGCCAAAGCAGGCCGAATATCATCAATTTGTAGTGAGCCATTTTACACCAGTGAATTCGGATATAAGTTGTGCATGAAAATCTATCCCTGTGGGGATGGATTTGGAAAACAAACCCATTTATCAGTTTTTTTTACAATAATGCGCGGTGAATATGATCCAATTTTAGTATGGCCTTTCAGAAATAAAATTACTCTATCTATTTTAGACCAAGTCAAAAAATCAAATCATTATTCAGAAAGTTTCATACCTGATATGAAGTCGATTTGTTTTCAAAAACCAAATGCGGATTTCAATATTGCGTCCGGCAGTCCAAGATTTATAACTTTCAATAATTTAGAAAATTACACCGTTAATGATAGCTTTTTTTTGAAGATTTCTGTTGGAAATTAATAAGTATCATCATTACACTTTGGATAAGAAAATTATTATTAAAATTTATTTATTTACGTTTTATTTTTTTATATTAATCATTTGATTGCTTTTTATAAAAATTTCAACACGTTTGTTTTTGATGAAAAAATTATTTTCATAACAACTTTTCAAAATAATGTATTGTTGAAACTCCTTGTATTAAAAATGTCCGTAATCGAAAAGTTTTATTAAAAATTTCAAAAAAGAAAATTTAATAAACGTTATTTAACCCTTTGACGACGAATTTTAAAAATTGAAATTTCTGTAACTTTAACGATGGAAATCAGCTATACACCAAACACCACTGAGATACGTTCTATATAGTGGTGGTTTGTGTGTAAAGCTATTCACTCGCCAATTACAATGATACAATTATCAATTAATCATCTTTATCAATTTCTCATCATGAATGTATTTTTGAAATTTATTTTAGCGATTTTAGAAATGGATTTCAGGTAAGATATTTAATTTTAAGTAATTTTTAAGGCTTGAATTTTGATCCATATAGATATGAGATCATTATTCAAGTTATTAAAATTTACTTTTAGTCAACAGTATAATTATAAATTATTTTTAATTAATTTTCAGGGTGTATTTAGGAATTTTATGACATTTATTTTTAAGTATTTTGGAATTATTTCGAAAAAATGTGAGTCAGATATATTTTTAATTATAATTAATTAAATAAATCAATCACCAAAAATATGTATTTTTTTAAAACATTATGGGAAAAATCTTCTAGTATGAATAAAATAATTTTAATTTTTGTAATTTTTTTTCTGAGCTCATTATGAGGGGCTTCTTTCAGGAAAGCAAATCTGGATTGAAAAAACATTGAACCAAATTCATCTGCTCTTGAAAATTTCATTAAAAATATATTTTAAAAATTTTCAGCGATCTTTTTTTTCTAAAAATTGTCTAAAATAGAATTATTATAGAAACGTATCTCAGTGGTGCATTTCGATGAATCAAAAGTTTGTATATGTTTTTTAGTATGTGTTGTGTCTGTGTGCCGTTTTTAATTTTTTTCCCACTTTTCAGATTTCTATAGTATAAGATGTATCTGAATGCACTCTAAATGAGAAAATCAACGTGAAATCAAAGTATGTATGTTTCTATAATGCAAGATTATTGATTTTTTTGTTATATTATAGGAAACGGTTCTCAGTGGCGTTTGGTGTATAGCTTGTTTAAAACGTGTAATGTTGATTTCAAATTTTTCGTATGCTGCAAATTTGAAATTTGAGTATGAGACATATATGTCCCACTAACTAAATGTAAGGCAAAAACTATTATTGCATGCAGTTTTATAAAAAAAATATAAACATATACACAAAAAAATAAATGTGCTTACCTCTTACTTCCCAATAAACAATAATGTAGGTATTATAACCACTATTTCACAAAGCACATGCTGTAAACTGTGACAACGAATGAAATAAAATGTTACGTTTGCTAGCCGGCAGAACGTATATTAACGAGTATAGGCGAAACTAGTCGAAAATACTATAAACACGAGTGGGACAGGCGTTGGTTGTAATAGTACAGAGAATAAGGCATCTATATATTTTTTAAATTTGACTGGGACGTATATTTCCCGACAGTGGTCAAAGGGTTAAACATTTTTTCAAGTTTTTTAATATTTCATAATCATTCAAGTAGATGGATTGACAAGCGCTGAATCAGTGCCCCTGCTCTGAGGATTTTTTTCCTCTAAAATTTCTAGTATTTTTATGTAGGTCCACTCAAATTGTATGACTTTTCAAGATTTTCTAGGTATTTTAACGACATTTTCGAGAGTTTTATGTAGGTCAAATCAAATTTAAATAATTCTAATATACACTATAGTTTTAATATAAAATATATACATGTCATGAAATATATAAATACATAATGAAATACATATACTTTAGAGTAGAAAAGTAACTGGTTGTGTGTATGTAATGGGCAATAAATAAAGAACTTCTAAAGAATAAAGAACTTTTTTTTTGTTAAAATTTATGAAAATTATGTATTTCAGGATTCAAAAGTGAGTCTGTGTCTATATATGAAAACGTCAATATGAGGCAAAATTTAATTGGAAAATCACAAATTAAACATGTAAATTTACACACAGGTCCTATGATAATAAGTTATATCATTTGGAAAGACTGAAAAAATCTCTACATGTCCGTCATGCACTTGCATTGCACATGTCCTTGTCTATCACGAACGTGTATTGTACATAAAAGCTTTCCAGGGGATAATAGTAGGAAATCAAAAATATATATAATCGACATGTAAAGTCTTCATCTCCACACTTTTTCTTTATAATAGTATTCTACTATGTGATCAGTACCATCTGTAAAATTATTACATTCAAGTTTTTCAACCTCTTCCTATTAACATTCATTGACATCACTAAAAATTTCTTCATTACCTTGAGAATTTTCATTTATTTCTGAATCTTCATCTGAAATCTGAAGTAACCCATTGGTGGATTATAGGTAATGCATATTTTACCCTTTCCTGCTGTTTCCAGAGTAATCCAGGATACAAGAATGTTCATCTTGTTCGGGCTAAACCTAGTGCTATTCATCTCTCTACATCGGCCATTGAATTTGGTCACCCGACTTTGTTGTTACTCCACCGCTTTTTGGGTCTCATATTTTTCATTAATTGGAGCACTTAACAAAATAGGTGGATTGATTTCCATCAAATCGATTAATATAGATTAAACTAAGTTAAATGACCTGATAATATAATGGGAGGGTTAATCAGTTTCTACTCTGGCATTAAAGCTGTAGGGTGCTAAAATGATTTATGTAAAAACACAGAACTTTTTAATTTGTTTAATTCTACATTATATTCTCTATTTTAAATTTAATTATTTTGAAAATTGTTTGTACTGTATATTTCAACATTTGCCTACCTACTCAGACGCACTAGTCTCATTCTCGTTAGATTAATGAAACACAAAACAAAAATTTTATTAAAATTATATCAGATCACATATCTACAAATGTTAATTATTATGGCGGCTTCACTAAAAACCTCGCGATCATCCACATTTCCACGAAACTGCAACCACAGGTTTCCACTTGCCTTTCTTGAATTGATGCCAGCTACATCAGCCATTCCTCATCATGGCTATATACGTATTTGTCATAGATATTACCGATGACTCCTTGCTCAATTTCTATTTCGATACATCTCAACCTTGCAATTGCCAGATTGATTTAGTTAACCCCTGGCGCCCAAGCAAGGCGCGCCGGGTTTAGGGACGGCTCTATCTTCAGCACGACCATTGGGCATTAGTTGGAACTTTGTGACCTGGAGGTCGAAAATCTTCCCGAGCGATTTACATTATTGATTCCACGCCTCGATTTTTGTCCACACCTACTCTCATTGGAGAATCACTGTATACTGTGGGTGAGTCTGTTCAAAAGGTTTCTGCGCGTCTCGTCTTTTCAGCTGGGACGCTCGATATCTACTGGCTGAAGACGGATAAAGAATAGTATAAATAAATATGATTATAATTATAATTAAATAATTTTTTTATTTGCTCTGTTTTTAGTTCCTCGGTATGTTTTTCAACCATTTCATTATCTAAACTGTCAAATTAGATAAATAAATATTTTTAAATTGATATTAATTTTAATATTTTCTACTTGAAGATGAATTAATTAAAATAAATCAGAGTGGCAATCAAAACCTTAAAAATCCTCATAATTATTGGTCATTATAATCAACGTCCAACAAATTAAATCCTTCACTAGAGATAAAATTTTCCTTTAAAATTGAAGATTTATTCAGATAATCTGAATTATCTATTCTAATTACTTCATTATTGAAACAATTCGAACCCTTAAAATCTATGTAAGTCCTCAACTGATAAATAAATTAACCATCTATTCATAGATGTCTGAAACACAATGTTATTTATATGAGCAAATCCCATTAAAACAGATACAGTTCTCTAAAAAATATTAAGTTTCCATCAAGGGACTTTCTCAGTAAAAATCAAATATATTTAAATGATTAGTGTGCAACATTAGTTAGCATAAAAAAAATCTATGAGAATCCTCAAAAAGATCGATGTTTTCTCCAAAAAACTTCAATCCAAATTATCATAAAATTATTTCTAGACTTTCGAGGAAAAATATTTAGATATTTTCATTGAAAATTTATTTTTTAAACTTTTTATCAAGGAATATATTTTGTCTTTGAGCAAATACTAGAATTTTTGTTTTTTATTGCCATAAATTAGTTTAGATTGAGATTTTTTTAATTAAAATAAATTTTAATGTTTTTTATCGAGAAATAATACTTGGGGTTTTTTCATTGAAACTTATTTTTCAGACTTTTTAAGCTCCGTCACCTCTGTGGCGTGACAGCCAGATGATCTCCCACAATATGGGATGAATGGCCTCTTTCAAGTCAATCAAACATGCGTGAAATGGGTGAAAAAGGGTAAAATGTCGGGAAATATTATAAATAAAAATGAAAACAGTGTAAATATTTATTAGCATATAAAAATTATCATAAGAATTACATATAAATAAAATTACCATCTAACAAGCATAAAATTCAGTTAGACTTGTCCACAGAACTTTTAATTTTATATATAAGTGTTTTGGATAATTCTACAATGAAAGGGATAATTTTATAAAACCAAAATATAAACTAATTGAATAAAAATATTGTTAAAAGATTTTTTATTAAAAACTTTTCTACTAAATTTCACTTATTACAATTATTTATGAGAAAAATGGTTTCCGAATTTGAAGTTAATATTCTTTATATTTAAGAAAAGCGTTATGGCATCAAAGTAAAATAAATGTTAAATAAAACATATTTATAAAAGTTTTAATAAAATATTTATATAATAATACAACAAATATGTAATTATGTGAAATACATTTATTATTAATGTGATGGATGAACTTGTTAATCAGCACAGTTTAACAATTCTGCTTCTTTTTCTATTATTCACAAAAATATTATTCTTAAGTACAACTATTCCTTCTACAAGAAAATTGATAAATTATGTAGAACAAAGGCAAAGATAGTTATATTTTTCTAAAGTTCTTTAACTTTTTCGCTGCAGAACACATTTTAGATTTTGCGCTCGAAGTGCGCTCATATTTCAGTGGTTGCGTGTTTAGTCGAGTTGAGCAGTTTGACTAATTTAGATGCAACGAGTTTGTTCGTGTAGAGTAGTTAATAATTATTTTATTAAAATTAAAATTTCGTACTTATTATGAATTTCAAACCATTTACAGTTTTTATGAAAACAGTAAAATTTATTAAATTGTCATTTAGAGACATTTGAAACTATTCTAAATTGTTTTTGTAAGATGTATTTATATAAACTATTAATATTTATAGGATTTATATTTTATTATTTGAATGTTGTGGTATGTTGAAATTATTCGAAATATTATTTGGATTTGAATTAATTCCCACAAATGAACTCAAGAAAATACTTTGTTTAAATAATATATAAATTCACGTCTTTGAATTTATTTTTTGTCGAAAATTAAAATGAATCTAATAGTTTTCAATTAAAAATAATTTCGGAATTTTTTTTGATGTGTGCATTAGCTTTCTCTTTGTTCCGCAGGTTTGATCAATCTTCTTTTTACCAATTTCTGAGTATTTAAAAATAATTTAATTTAAATGATAAATTTCGTTTTCGATGCCTTTCTCATACATTTCCCATAAATTATAATTAACATTTCACGCCTGAGCTTTTTTACTTATCACACATAAAACAAATCTCAAATTGTTTATTTCAATCAAAAAATCGCGTAATGACCTCTGTCCATAAATTTGTCCCTATGTATTTTTTATTATAAGGTTGTGTGCTTGCATTTTATTTTTCATACCATATTGATTTTTCTGCTTTTCTATAGTAAATGGTTTAATTTATACCGGCTGTCCATAATTTAGTCCTTATTTTAAGTATTTAGTTTTCCTATATATATATATATATATATATATACCGTATTTCCCCTATAATAAGACCTACCTTGAAAGATCTGTTTACTTATTTACATAACGAAAAAAATGGAGCGAAATCAACGTGGGAATTTGGTAAAGCCAAAAATACAAGAGGTTGTATCTTGGGTCGCGAAAGCATGGAATGCAATCACGGATACGTCCATTGGTAACGCACTAAGAGCCGGATACTTGGATAAAAATTGCTCGTTTGAAGATAGCTATATTGCCAGGCATTCGAGATTTGGACCGATGATCTTGGATGAAATTGAATCACGGATGGGCAATATTGTAACCCCGACTGACAGTAATGATGGTGATGACATGATTATATTTGAATAAATGTCTAGTTTTTAAACGTAATAATTTGTTTTGAAAATATGACCCAAAAATAAGCCCTAGGTAGCTTTTTTCTGAAAATTTGAAGTAAGACAGTGTCCTTATTTTCGGGGAATACGGTATAATATATATATATATATATATATATATATATATATATATATATATATATATATATATATATATATATATATATATATATATAAATGAATTATGTATTGTGCTAAGACCTTAATTTATGACTAAACGTACCGTAATTTACAGTTCCGGATTAAACATTTACGGCGGCTGTACCAAAAAGAATCTGGGATCCCTTTTGCCGGGCATAATTTTATTCAAAAGATTAAACCTCTGGAAACTACAATTTAAAGAGTCTTTCCTATAGGTATTTAGTCAAATTTGATATCAATAGAATAATCTAAAAAATCTATAATGAACAAAGAAATGAGAAAAATATTTATTTAGAGTGGTTGATCAGTGATAAAATAAATTAACTAAAAAATGAATTATAAATAATAAGCTATACAAACTGTGAACTGATTGATTTTCTTGATTTTTAATTTTATGGAAATTCTGAATGAAAAGTCTAAAATGCTGTAGCTCTTCCGAAAAAGAACTTTCTAAATCATTTGGATACCGTTGTTGGAGTAAATAAGCTCAAATAGCCACATCATTTGTTGAAAGTTTCCAAAGTTCTGTTAGAACACCAAATAAGTTGTACACTGAATCATAAGCTTTTGACCGACTGTCCAATTCAACGGACAATTTATCAATTATTGGCAAATATTTTTCCAAGCGAAATTTTTCACTAATTTCTAGATTTTCTTCTTCAGCTGGGCCATCTTAAAATATTTTACATATTTTCTTACGTTTATCTTCGTTTTTGTATCTAGTTTCTAGAGCTTTAATTTTGGCTCGTATTTCAAGTTTTTCAAAATTTTCTCTATGCAAACAAATATACTCTTGCAATGTTTCTAATAACTGCACTGCTGTACCAAGTTCCAAGTTTGATTTTTGAAGATATAAATTGGTTTTATTAATGTTCTGAAAAAAATCGTTCCACATTTCAATTAGAAACACCGTTTCAAAAAATGACAAATGTCGCCAAAGATCATTTGCTTCTCGTCGTGTTTCTAGTTTTTGATCATCACCTGCAAGACATGTTAAAGCTTCTATTATATTGTTGTATCCACCTGACAAAGCTTAAATTGCAGCTGCTCTAACTTACCATCTAGTTTGGGTGAGAGATTTTAAAAGTAAATCTTTGGATCCCAAACAACGTTTCATAACTGCATATCTAGGTAAAGAAATTTAATAATTTGATAATAATAACAAAGCCAACACAGTCATTACTAAATCCAACCTTTGCAAAGCTACGAGTATCATGTGAAGATTCTTCAATATTCCATAATGTGTTTTGATTTTCAACTTCAGTCTCTTCAGCCACTTGACTAACTTGATGATTAATTAAATGAATTTCAACACTATTGCTTTTTCATGAATTCCTTCAGAGTTAAATAACATTTCAGCTTCTTGAGAATCTGAACAAAGCACGCCAGTTTCTATGAAGTTCACATCCAATTCCGACTGATAGTTAGCAGTGTTCGTTGTAAACAAATTCATGTTCTAACTGTTAACTAATTCTTTTCAACTTTTCGCATACGTTTAAGCGCTCACTTAGATAAACACGTTTGTCTGACATTTTACATTTCCGATTGATCGTTAAATATTTTTTAATATTAATCTGATTTATTTAATTAATATTTTCTCTTGCTAATAACAACTGGTGATGCTGTCATGACGTATTTATTTTTTAAATAAAAAGATCATACGGATAAGGGAAAATCGGAATGCGATTTTTATTTTTATTTACATTTTCGGGGTCACGCCCCATAAATTCTATGCCAATGCACAGTTGACACAATGGATAATCTTGCCCTGGTAATTTATGCACTTTGATGTAATCTTATATAATAAAATAAGAAAACAAATATTCCACTTTATTATCAAACATTAAATATAAAAAAACTGCTAAAAACAGTTCCTATTAAAACCAAAAATTTTTTTGTTAATCAGCCCATCTTAGCATATCTTTAATTTGATGTTCAACACTATCAAAACTTGTTCCCCCCAGCACAGTGTATTGTTCAACGCTATTCTCATAGTTCCACATTTTAAGAACGTCATCTTCAAATAAATGACTAAAATAAAAATTAATAAAACAATTATAAATGTCAAAATAAATAACTATAAAATAAGAAATATATTTGCAAAATATAGTACTAAATACGGGTTTAATTCAAAGCAATGTTTGAGGATCCAATAATCTTTTATTTAACCTTTTCTATCACCTCGTCATAAATTCAACAGAGTTTTATATCTATTGGTTCTTCAAAATACATATTTCTAAATAAAATATTTTCGTCATACCCAGGAGAAATTTTTCGAAGTTGTATAGAAATACATCAGTTTACTATTAACTCAAAATTTTATATATATATTAGTATGCATTTAGCATTTCACCATGGTTCCGACTGAATGACATCAAGCAGCGTACTCATGTTTCGGCTTATACATTCCGTTCCACTGAATAAGATTTTCTATAATTAAAAATTCGAAAAATTTTATAATATAGGTAACACACCAACTTGGGATTCGGTATAGATTTATCTGCGCATTTATTGTTTGCGCCTTGAGTGGTGAATACCTTGAAAATTATTGTAGGATTCTAACTTGGGCAGAGATTAATTTTTTCTTTTATTGAAATTTATTTATTCAAATAGTTAAGTTAATAATGAAAAAACTTTTAAAATTTTTATTTTATAAATAATTAAGTTATAGTATTATAAGAACTTTTTTTCCAATTTCACCACTGATTTCTTTTCCATTGTATTTATTAAAAAAAGAGCTTGAAGGCTATAAATCAATAAATATATCGATGTTTTTGATATATTTACTGGTTTATAGTCTTCAAGCTCTTTAATAAATACAATTAAGTTATAAAAAATATATTATAAAACAACAGAAAAATTATATAATATAATATACCAAATTGATTTCAATTGCTCTAATGTTAGGTTGGAAATGGAACATCCAAGTTTCTCAGACAGCGCTACACATTTGCCAGAAAACCCATGAGCATCCCTAAATGGAACCTAAAAAAGGAATTATTCATATTTAACAATAAATTTATCTCACTCCTTTACGAACTAAATAATATGCGATATCAGTTGCCAACATATCAGGACTAAGTGCATCATAACATTTAGTTTTATTTACCTATATAATAATAATAATAATAATAATATAATAATAATAATAATAATAATAATAATAATAATAATAATAATAATAATAATAATAACAAAAGTAATTGTAATAATACATATTCTTTCAAAATATTATTATTTAAACATCTGAGACTCATTTTAGATGTTAAATATTAATTTTGAATTTTATATGATATATCTTTGTTTAAATATGATATTTGGTTTTTATTTTGGATGTAGTTTTCGAAGTTTTGAGATACAGTAGCACATCGTAATAACGGCACTCTTAAAACTCCACCTGTGATACTCACTAACTGGTTCGATTGGGTAACAACTTCTATAATATAAGCTGGTGTGCAAATCAACTTCATGAATAATAAAAAATGACTGTAAAGTAATATTTTTTACAAGTAAATTTTAAGGTTTGAATTTTCATCGCATTGAATACAATATACACCAAAATCTATTGTACGATCGGACGAAGAATTGGCATGGTCAAAATAAAAATATTTGTATTTACAATTCTATATTTCTATTTATTTTACAGTTGTAGATCATGAACATGCGAAATATATATTTAAGTGTAAGCATTGTATAAATTTCCCATTCTAACATTGTTTTATAGTTAGTGCTATGTATATATAAAACTTATGAATATAATAAAGAAGCTGTGGGTGTAATGAAAGAAGCAGTATTTGAACCGTATTTCAGGCCTTGACACAAAAGTCTCTGAAATTAGATCTGGCCTTTTAAATAATGATGCAACTTGTGAAGTATTTATGTGCAAAAGATCTACAATTAAAATAGTAGTATTACATACTATCAATGGTAATCAATTATAGGTATTTTTATAATAACAAAATTAACACAAAATGTTATTAATTTTCATTTTTAAATGTGCTTAAATTAAATTCAAATAATTTCCCAAATTAGCATTTACAAATTTTTATATACTAATTTTTAAATAATTTCACTTGAAAAAGGCAGTGCCGAAAATTCGTGAGTATCAACAAACATCGATATATTACTGATTTATAGTTTTCAAACTCTCTTTTTAATAAATTCAATGGAAAAAATAATCAGTGGTGAAATTGGAAGAAAAAAAGTTGTTATAATTTCATATAACCTTTTACCGTTTGTTTTTTTATTGTTTCTTTACAATTTCCATAAATATTATTTGTAAAAACTTATAAAATTTTAACAAATTATTTTTATATTTTAAAAATTCCAAATATTCACAATAACATTAATATTAAACAATTAAATGATAATTTAAGCTTTTTGCTGCCCAGTATATATTTATTAAAATTCTTTCATTTTATTAAGTATATAGTTCGCAGCAAAAGACTTGAATTATCATTTAATTAATGCCGCTACCAAGAAATCAGTTTCTACTACTACTACTACTACTAATAAAAAGTAATCATTATAATAATTTACTTCAAGAGTTGCTAATACTCCAGTTGCGATTTTAATTAATGATGTCATGGTATCACAAATATCAAATAGACTTTCTTTGTCCTCTTGGAAGTCCTTGTTATACGTACTTGGTGTTCCTTTCAATGTAATTGCGAAACCGATCATCTTGATCAATATATAAATAATTTTCACAATTTTCACACAAATAATTAAGATTACCTGCCCAGCTATTCGTCCACATTTTCCACGAATTAATTCCAAACTGTCTGGATTCTTTTTTTGGGGCATTAAACTACTTCCGGTACTGAATACCATATTTAAATATTTAAAAAAATATGAAAAGTATCCACTTAAAGCAAAAGATTTAACGAATGTCATCAAATAAAAATTCACTCAATTACAGTGGTTGTTGACATTAGAATGAGAATGAATTTAACCCTCAAAAGAACACAAAGATAAAACATATTTGACTCATGAAAAGCTTTTATTTTCAATAAAAAACTTGTAAGTAACTTGTTTAGATATTAATAAGTTTTAGAGAGAAGTATAAAATTTCACACAAGTTCGTTAAATTGTATTAATTACTGGGTTATTAATTAATGTCGGTTAATTTCTAATTCCCCGTGCCTCTTTTATTATTTGTAGTGCGTTGTTAATTTTACTATTATTGTCATTTATAGAGAATTACAAAAATCATTAATGCATAAACTAATTAAATTTGAATACGTTAAAATATTATGAAAAAGAATACCTGGACAAGAATGATCATTCTTCTAAATGAAATTGAAAAACTCAGTTTTAAAGGTGGCGCTGCTGGGTACTACAGATTACTCCCACAGTTCAAGTACGCACATTACATTGCAAAACAAAACATTATAAAATATAAATCTCGAAAACACACTTAATAAATAATATCTATTTATCTATCTATCTATCTATCTATCTATCTATCTATCTATCTATCTATCTATCTATCTATCTATCTATCTATCTATCTATCTATCTATCTATCTATCTATCTATCTATCTATCTATCTATCTATCTATCTATCTATATATTTGGTATTCTATTTATAAAAAAAGTGGAATATGAATCAGTAAATATTTAAAAAAACATCGAGATTTTTACTGATTCATAGTGAAATTTTTTATAAATACAATGCCAATTGAAAAGAAATCAGAGGTGAAAATCGAAAGGTCTTATAATATCCCTGGAACCAAAAAAAATCTTGACTATAGTGTGAAAATGTGATGTAATTTAAAATTACCCATCTGCAGTAGTCTCATTTCCGTTTCACAGCGATTATCCACCTGGAGCACAAAAAACTTTTCTAGGTGGGGTATCGGATGGTCGTACTGCAGTGGGCTACTAACTAACTACTGAATTTTAGATACAAAAATTTATAAGTTCAAAAATTCTACAAAAATTCGTGTAAAACAAAGAAAAAAATTGATCTATAATCTGAAAAGTAATTCAAAAGGAAATCATTGTTGAAAAGAATAAAAGGAAATCATCATCATCATCAGGTTGACTTCATAATCTGTGTTAAAAATTATACACAGAAGCAAAAATGATATAATATTTCTGATATAATGAGTAAATCATATAAGCTCAACAAATTAGTTGCTGATTGAATGTTTATCGTAAGAGATTGTGAATAATTTATAATTGCCACACATAAAATTCTTTCCAGTTAATATTAAAGTTGTATTTATTAGAAAATTGACCATGAATCAGCAAAAAAACCTCGATATCTTTACTGAGCTTTTTAATAAAGCTTTTTAATAAATACAATGTCAATTGTAAAGAAATCAGTGGTGAAAATCGAAAGTTCTTATAATATATATATATATATATATATATATATATATATATATATATATATATATATATATATATATATATATATATATATATATATATATAGGCAGTGGCGTAGCTAGGGTATGTGCCGCCCGGGGCGATCCTTAAAATTGCCGCCCTCCCCTTTGTACATTTTTCAAAATAAAAACTTTCCAAAACAGACGGCCCATTTTGCCTCCCTTTCCAAATACGCTACATACCCTTCACATATACATACTATTTATTCTTGTATGAAATATTTTTTTCTTATTTAAAAAAAGTGTTTTATAATACATTGTCAAATTATCATTATATTTAATTTTTAAATAATACAATAGAATGCAATATATCAAATAGTATAAAACAAGACAAAATTAACATATCATTACAGAGTAAAAAACACAAAATAAATTAATTATAAAATTAGCCAACAACTAAAAATACTGTATACAAAAGTTGTTTATATAAATTGGTATTAAAATAAAAAAGGACACTAATGTAATATAACAATAAACACAATATAATATAACAATCATCAACTGATACTTTTTAATTGTCTTTGAACATTAATACCCATAAACTATATTCTACAATTCTACACAATTACTCTTCTTGTTTTTCGTCTATCAAAGTCATCAATAACATCATCGAAGTCTGCTTCCTCCGTTAATTGATGTTCTATTGATAATATGGCGAGATTTCTCAACCGTAAACTGTGCATAGAAGATCTTAAGTAATTTGACTTACCTTGTATTAAAGTTGTAATTATAGAATTTCAGAAGACCACGAAATCACTGACACAAATTTTACGCTGCACACGTCACCGTCACGTCCAAAAATGTAATGAACTATGAAATATTTCTCTATCCTAAAGTGTACTATTTTCACAAACCTGTTTATGCTTAAAACTGGAAGAAAGCTGCCGCGCTGTTTCAATTTGCCGAATTGAATTAAAACTCTATTATACAAACAATAGGTACCTTATCTCGCCTTTCTTTAACATAACCGTCGTAAAAAGTAGGTAAAATTTTTCTTAAGTCGCTTCATCCGTCTCCGACTTTCTTTGTTATTAGGTACCATAAAGCACTTACTCGACTTTAACAAATAATGGAAAACATCTGTTGAAATTTCGACTTTTACTGATTCTAAAAAATCGCCAAATTTTCGGATAGGGTAAAATATTTGTATCTATAGGGGCAGCCTTTTATGACTGGCAAGTTTCTTAAATTCAACATTTCTTAAAATAATAAATAAGTTATTGTTAAGCTCTTGCTATTCGTGGATATATACGTACATATTTATTTTAGTGCATTCAGGTTTAAGAACCATACAGACGATCTCATCGCGAAAATGCCGCCCGGGGCGGCCCGCCCTACCCACCCCACCATAGCTACGCCACTACCCCAAAATCACGAAAGAAAAATACAAAAAAATTCAGTTCCTCACAGTAATTCTCAAATTTTCAAATTCAAATTTTTGATAAATTATAAATTATTTATCTTTTCGTATATTTTAAATTTTCAGATTATTTCTTTATTTTAATATTTAATGTTAATTTTAACATTTATATATATATATATATATATAAAGATTCTAAAATATTTAAATTATAATTTTATTTTAACCTTTATTAACCTATTGTTGCCATTTGGCACTACAGTGTCTCAATTCGTTATTTGCAAGTTATAAATACAGATGTATATACAAATCATGTCGTGAAGTATTTATGCATGTACAAAAACCTCAGTCGAGCTGTAACAACCAATTCATGTGTCTTAATAAGTTTTTGTGAGAAATAATAGTTAGTTCATTTTAGTAAAACAATATGATTCAGATTATTAAGGGTCAGTATAAATTATATAATTTTTAATTTTAACAATTTATTAGCTTTTTAAAATTGAAATTTAAAAATTATTTAACTTAATAATTTAATACAACAATTCATCTACCCACAATTTACAACTCAAACTTTTAAAAACATTCAAAATACATCTATTTACAGTCTTTTTCACATTAATGTTTGGATTCAATGATTATATTCTAGATAACTGTACTAAAATTCCATTTAGCAACCTAAATAAGAGTGATTGAAGAAGAACGAGAGCCTAATATCATATATTTTATTTTCTTATTTTAACACTTGATAAATAATTACTATTCTAAAAAGATATACTGTTATATATAAAATTTATAAATAACAGTTTTGTTATTATTTTAATAATTAACAATATTTTGTAAATAATTGAAATTATCACCTGTATGCATCGGATATACGAACGAAGGAAAACTCTTTGGTGCTATAAATAATAAGATCCTCTGCCAATCTGCTGAGATTTATTGCACAAATTGTCGCACAAGATTGCAACTCCACTATGAAAAAGCAAATTAAAGTAAACCTAAAACAATGATCAAAAATTTACATGAACCGAAAATAATAATTCCTGAATTTATCAGAACTTCCAACAATTTATAAATAAACAATGTTTTTTGTTGACATATAAGATGCCCATAATTAGTAGCATGAAGATCCAAGAATGAAAAGGAATTGAGAAAATAAAAGGTTTATAATTGTTAAACAAGTGAAATATATCGCAAATACCAGACTATTCATCAGTACAAAATAGACATTGGATATTTAAAATAACTCTTACTTATATTTCTGCAGTGGTCTGATATGCACAAAGAACTATTTTTATTCATCATATCTTCATTTCTTTTCAAACTATGCACCAAGATTTTATTTATTTAACTTGAGTGGGTAGTTAGTGTCCCACTGCAACACGACCATCCGATACCCCTTAACCCAAGAAATTTTTTTAGTGCTCCCGACTAGTAATCGCTGAAAATCGGAAATGAGACTACTCCAGATGGATAATTTTGATTTAAATCGCATTTTTAACACTATAGTCAAAAGTCCTTTTTGGTCCGAGGGATTTTTGTATACGAAATCTGAGCCCTGTTAAAAAAGCCACTGCTACAGAGTTAATTGCCCTAAATCAAAAATGAGACTGCTCCAGATGGGAAATTTTAAATTTCATCACATTTTTCATACTATAGTGAAAAGGGCATTTTTGGTCCTAGGATTTTTTTAGACAAAATCCAACCCTCGTTAAGAAATTCTGTGCTGCAGTGGCCCACAGGGTATTTTTTCAAATTCACCAATTAAAAATCTTATTTCTTCAGTGTATTTTATCAAATTTATTTAAATAAATAAATTTTAAATTATTACTTTAATTTACTTATTTTAAATTATTACACTACTTTACTTTACTACATTACTTTCCACTTTACTTATTTAAAATGTATTACTTATTGCAGTAGCGGATTAAGGGGGGGCTGATCGGGCTAAAGCCAGGGGCCCCAATTTTTAGGGCCCCAAAAATTTAAATTAAAAATAAAATTAGAGTAGCATATTATGCTTTTACAAAAAATTCAAGCTTAAACTTCTACTATGTTGATTACTGTGTTATTACAGTAGGTGCTAAAAACGATGGACTTTTAGCTGAATTAAAAACATCCATCTTAGAACAAACTATTGGATAACTAAGAATAGTTGACGTAATATAAGCCTTCATCTAAATATGTCCCTAAAAAGAGTCCAGGCTATTCTTCGTGAGAAGTGTTGCTCATTATGTGCCGTGCACGGCTTATTCCCTTAATTTGGTTGGGAAAAGTGCAGCAGAAGGTTGTCCTGCTGCAGCCAGATTTTTTGCCTTTTGCAAAATCTTTATACCTGGCTTGTTGCATCTACTCATCGTTGGCAGGTACATCAAAAACACCTAAAAGGGTTACCTGTTAACAAAGCCTTGTCTGACACAAGATGGTCAGCCAGACATGATGCTGTTAGGTCTGTTAATAAATCATACAATGAGAATATTGCATCACTGGAAGAATTGGCAACTGACGAAAATCAGCCGCGTGACAGTCGACTTGAAGCAGAAGGATTTCGGAAAAAACTTGAACAACTGGAAGTCGCTATTTTACTTGAAATTTCGGACACAATTTTAGAAAGATTTCAGAAAACGAATTTGTCCCTTCAAGAGCGAGGACTATCTTTGAATTCAGCCATCCATTTGTTGAAATCTCTCCTTGAGTTTGTTAAAAGACAGCGTTCTGAATTTGATTCTTACGAAGAAAAAGGAAAGCAGAAGTCTGTGGAGAAAGAGTATAAACAATCTTCAATACGATCACAAAAGAGAAAGAATCAGTTTGATGAAGGGCCATCAGCTGAAACAGTATTTTCACCGAGACAAAAATTCAAGGTTGAGGTATTTTTGGTAATCATTGACAAACTATCTTCAGCTCTCCAACATCGGTTAGACGCATATGAAGACATCCATGAGAACTTTGGCTTTCTTACAAACCTAACTGAGCTCAGCAATGACGCCATCCGAGGGGCAGCAGCCAAGTTAATGGAAGAATATTCAAGTGATTTCGAAGACTGCTTTCCTTCAGAGTTAGTTCAATTTTCCGAGCTCTTCAAGACAGTTATTGTCCAGCCCCAGGGCCAGGGTCAAGGACAGGAAGAAGCACAATGCGAACCTCAAAACACATGCACAGAGCTAAAGATGTTGCTGTTTTTGAATGAGCTAAATTTTACACAGTCCTTCCAGAATGTTCACATCGCACTTCGCATCTATCTCTCAATGATGACATCAAACTGCAGCGGAGAAAGATCATTTTCAAAATTGAAAAGAATAAAAAATGAAGTTAGAAGTTGCATGGGACAACAAAGGCTGAGTCTGCTCTCTCTAATGAGCATCGAAAGTAAAAGTGTAAGCTCACTTAGCTTTACTGACATAATTGATAACTTCGCCATGAGAAAAGTTCGCAAGCGTAGGTTCTAGGTTGAAATATATAGTCTAATAATAAATATTTTAATGTGAATTCATTTAACTTTATATAAATAAAATTTACTTCTATTTAGTTTTTTTCTAACTCTGCCTTACAAGTTACAGTCTTACATTAGCTGCTAGCAATCATTTTATATGAACGCTGGACTGGACCGGGCCCCAGATTGAATTGCAGCCAGAGGCCCCGTGCAAGCTTAATCCGACTTGTTATAATTATGCTAGTTATGAATATTTTGTTGTATGTGATTTGTGTTAGGAATAATTGTAGGACCCGATAGAGTCTCCGATAAAAAATAGGTGGCGGGACAATCGGGGTGCGTGTGTTGTCAAAAAATATTTCCTATTAGTGGATATACAGAGCCGCGCCAATTGGGAGTGCTAGGGGTGCACCGCACACGGGCGCCACGTCTTAGGGGCGGCGGGCGCCAAATGTGCATTCGAGCGCGCGTGATATCATAAATTAACATTTTAGGTACCCACTTTATTGCAAAATATATTCTGTAAATAAAATGCGCAAACTTTTTGTAAATTTGAGTAAATTCAAATTCAAAATGCAATACGAATTAAATTTACTACATCATGTTAAAAATAATAGGTTGGCAATTACCACTTCGTTCGTATTGGAACCCGCGCTACGATAGATATGATGATAAGACAATGGACCGTGGGAACGGGAGTAGGAGGGCCAGAGTAGGAGGGGGTTAGATGCTGAAGATTAGGACGCAAGTGTTAGTGCGCATTTAATAATGTATTTGGTCTAGTCCAGTCTAGTATTTATAGTTAGGTATAAGTGAATAGTGTTTTGTGAATTCTAAAAATGTAGGTACCTACAATTTTCTACATTATCTTTTTATGTGATGAAATTGAAATTCTTTTGACATATATTAAGCCCGGCATGAATGCAATATCTGTTTTGAAATGACTTTACTCCAATATTTCCCAATATCTCAATATCATTAAGAGTATTTTTGACAATGCCAGTGACAGTAGCTTCTGGAGAAAGAAGCTTTTCTAAACTTAAACTGATAAAAAATTATCTAAGGTCTACTATGTCACAAGAGCGATTAACAAACCTAAGTTTGATAAGCATCGAAAAAAAAATCGCAGCAGATTTAGACCCTTCTGATCTAATTAATGAATTTGCAGTCAAAAAAGTGAGAAAAGTTAATTTTTAAGTAAAATTTAGTGTTAGTAAAATGTTTTTTTTGCTTTTTGTTTATTACATATATTTTATTGTTATGGTTCCAATCAACAATAAACTTTTATTCAACTACAAAGATAAATACTTTATAGAACCTGATCGAATATCGCCGGATAGTTAGATGAAATTGTTAAATTCAAAGTTATGTAATGTGTTGTTAGATTTTGTTTTCAACTAGGTTCAGTAATTTTTGGTGACAAAGTTCAGCGCGTGTCACGTTTGGAAAAGATAAAAAAACTATACAGCGATAATTTACTATGGTAAATTATCGCTATACGAAAATCGATTAAGAAAAGTGAAAATTGAAAATTAAAAAAAACTAAACTAATTAAAATCTAACGCTAAAATCTTAATCTAAGAATTCATTAAAGAAGATCAGAAGATATTAATTACCAAAAAGTTACAAAGACTCTGAAATTCATCAATTTCATCTAACTATCTGGTGATATTCAATCCCATTCTCTAGAAAGCTAAAGTAGGGAATTCTTTGATTAAGGTTTTAGCGTTTGAATAATAATACATTAATTTACTTTATTTCATTAAATATTAAATTATTACCTTAATGTCTCAATATTATTTGGTTTTTCTAAATATTTTACTAAAAAGTTTAAATCTATTAATTTGCCTTAAAATATTGCCTTAATTTATTATAATTTACTTAATTTTTAATTATTACATTATTGTCTAAACGTGCCAGGTAAGTATACAATATTGCTGATTCAACTCTATTGCATACTTTCCCTGTTGCACTGGAAATCACATCACTTGCAAATTAGCTAAATCACAGAAAAAAATATCTGCAAACTTGTAAACATGGCGTATGAAAAATCAAATTCGCCTCTGGAGACACCGTCTATACACAGAAACTGTTTACAAGTGCATCCGTAAACCTTTAGCATATATATACAAAAATTTTAAATATATTTTTTACAATTATTAATTATTTTTAAAATATTGCCTTAATTTACTTTAATTTACTAAATGTTAAATTATCACCTTCATGTCTCAATGGCCATCGATACTTCTAAACACCTAACAAAACTTTAAATTTAATACTTATTTTTAAAATATTACCCAAATTTACTTTAACTCACTAAATTTTAAATACTCATCCTAATGTCTCAGTGTCAATCAAAATATCTTATCAAATTTTAAATTTATTACTTATTGCCCTAATTTACCTTAATTTACTTAATTTTAAATTAGAGGTAATATTAGTTGTGTTCTAAAATATATTTATTTTGGGAACTAAAAATTCTAGGTTGTGCTCTAGAAATTCTAATTTGTGCTCTAAAAGGATTTAAAAGATCACATAATTATTTTAATAGAGCTGTTGTTTAAAATGAGCTATAATTTTAATTAGACAAGATCCTAAAATAGATAATCGAAAGCTTAAATAAATTAAATGGAATCTTAAAATTATTAATTTTAATCCTAAATTAATTTTTTAATATATTTTATAGCTCTCTTTTATATATTTACAAGCACAGGTAAACTTAGAGCCTAACTTAGAATTTTTAAAGCACCTTAATAGGCACCCTTTAAATTATTACCTCAATGTCTCAATAGTCATAGATTCTTCAAAATTTTTAAATATTGCCTTAATTTACTTTAATTTTAAATTATTACAAAAATTTCACGTGGCCATCG
The DNA here is from genome assembly GCA_959609185.1 of Schmidtea polychroa. Taxonomy (NCBI): domain Eukaryota; kingdom Metazoa; phylum Platyhelminthes; order Tricladida; family Dugesiidae; genus Schmidtea; species Schmidtea polychroa. The sequence continues at coordinate 25,728 of CAUHTR010000471.1, read as the reverse complement.
ATTAATCGAAAATATTTGACCATAAATTCTTGTAGAAAAATCTAAAAACCTTAAAATACTTTGGACTTTTTAACGAGACCTGGATTTTGTATAGAAAAAATTGAATAGATCTTAAAAATATCTTGGGTTTTTTAGCGAGGGTCAGATTTTCTATAGGAAATTTCATGGACCAAAGAGACCCCCTCGCTATAGTGTGAAAAAATACCCTATGACACTCTAGAACAGTGACTTTTTAAAGCAGGATAGGATGTTGTGTACAAAGTTCTTGAGATCCACTGACTATAGTGTGAATTTGAAAAAATACCCTGTGGGCCACTGCATCACAGGCTTTTTAGCGAGGGTCTGATTTTGTGTACAAAAAATCACTGGGACCAAAAAGACTCTTGACTATAGTGTGAAAATGTGATGTAATTTAAAATTACTCATCTGCAGTAGTCTCATTTCCGTTTTACAGCGATTATCCACCTGGAGCACAAAAAACATTTCTAGGTGGGGTATCGGATGGTCGTACTGCAGTGGTCTACTAACTAACTACTGAATTTTAGATACAAAAATTTATAAGTTCAAAAATTCTACAAAAAATTCGCTTAAAACAAAGAAAAAAATTGATCTATAATCTGAAAAGTAATTCAAAAGGAAATCATTGTTGAAAAGAATAAAAGGAAATCATCATCATCATCAGGTTGACTTCATAATCTGTGTTAAAAATTATACACAGAAGCAATAATGATATAATATTTCTGATATAATGAGTAAATCAAATAACCTCAACAAATTAGTTGCTGATTGAATGTTTATCGTAAGAGATTGTGAATAATTTATAATTGCCACACATAAAATTCTTTCCAGTTAATATTAAAGTTGTATTTATTAGAAAATTGACCATGAATCAGCAAAAAAACCTCGATATCTTTACTGATTCATAGTCAAGTTTTTTAATAAATACAATGTCAATTGTAAAGAAATCAGTGGTGAAATTTGAAAAAAGTTCTTATAATATTATTAAAGTATTTATATAAAATTTTAGAATCTCTTAAGTCAGTTGTCCCATTATTCATTCTTCTGTGCTCAATAATATGACTTACGCCTTTCAATAGATTATGTTCTGAACCCATGAGCGGAGATAACGGGAACCATTTCCCATTTATGTGGCATTGCACCCATTACATCAAAACTTATACACTGAACCGAAAATAATAATTCTTTAATTTATCGAAACATCCAATAATTTATAAATAAATAATAAGATTTTGTCATTATTTTAAATATATTAAAATTGTCTAATCATTTCATGACAGAAAAATTTAAAATTTTGACAACCTTCCGAATAAGGAATAATTACAAACATGATATTTTATAAGTTTAACTATAACTATCATTGCCATTGTTTCATCAATCACAATCAAGAGACGATCAATGGTTTTCTTAGTCAACCTTTTTACAAAACTCTTTGAATATCCAGTTTTATTGAAGAGAAACGAGCTTAAAAACTAGTACGAGATTATCTTCAAAGTGCTTGATTGCCTTGATTTTTCTACATTACCATATCTAAAAAACTGGAAAAGAATTTTTTTCTTCCATTGTAAACTTAATATTGTTATGAAGTCCATTCGTATAATTTTAAAAAGGAACGAGATAATCAAAACGCTAAAATACTAACAAATATCATCAAAATAACGTTTATATACTTTAAGGTCTTACAAGGGGAAAATCAAAAATCATTTGCTAAAAATTTACTCTTCAACAATCAGACTAATTTCATTTGCGAATTCTTTTTCTTCATTTCAGACTATGAATCAATATTTTTAGTTTACCACTAATTTTCGTCCATAGCATTTTTCAAGTGTTTGAAAAAGTGTGTTTAAAATTTGTGTTAAATTAAAGAATTATTGATCTATTTTTTGAATAAGGAAAAAAGAAATTTATAATTTTTCATTGTATATTTGAATAGGTCAAAATAATTCTAAAAATAATCCAAAAACAGATCCAATTTAAACAACCATGGCTAAATTTTACGCACTTTCGTAAGCAACAGCATTGTCTTAGAACATCATAAAAGGAAATTCACACCTGTATTTACGCAGTTGAAATCAAGAGGACTGTATACGTTTGCTACGTTATTTCCATGAAATTACTAACTAATATTTGATGCAATATTCTAAATGGAATATCCTATAAAATGAAATTTTTCATTCAATTCATTTTCACCGAAACTAACAAATATTGAGAAAGCAAAGTTACATCTGGAATGTCGAAAATTTTGTAAGAAATCATGAAAGATTTGTGTACAAATTTTCTTCATTTAAAATTGTACATATTGTATACATTTATATTTCTCAACTTCAGTGTGTTTCTTCATAACCTCCATGAGAAGGCAATGAAAAAATTAGAAAACTTCTGGGAAGGGAGGATTATAAATTCTGAAATTTACTTTTACCGATTGTTTTAATATTAGTATAATAATATTTGATCTTTTTTTTCTATTTATTAAATATGAAAAAACTGCTTATCAAACACTAAATTTATTCAGTTTGGTACTCAACACGCACTGATTTACGACCGTGAACCTCTATGTAAGTCGTGATATATATTGTGAATATAACAGGATTTTGTTCATATAAAAAGTGGAAAATTGAAAAGTAAAGGACATTCAGAAAAAAGAAATAATGTTTTGATGATATTGTATTTCTCTAATAGGATTTTTACAGGCTCATAAGATTGAATTTTACAATATTTTCAAGTAAATTATATAAAAAATGAAATGGAAGCTTCAATATATAATTTATAAGATTCAACTAATTATTACTCCTACCTATATAATCTCGAGAACTGACCCCATCCAAACTATTCGTGCTGACATCAGTAAAATTCAATTCTGAAACGTGAGAAATCAGTAATTTATTTACACGACAATAGACAATGTTTATCACTATTTTAATAAACAGTATCCGATTAAATAAAATTTTAATTCACCTTTAGCTAAAGATTTTCTGTCAATTTTAAACGGATTACCTGCCAGGGCACCACTAGAAATGGTAAATTATGGTAATTGAAATACATAAATTACATTATCTAACCTGCCTAATGGGCAAATATCAATACGTTTCAAGAGGTCATAAAAACGAGAATAATCTCGTTTCAGAGAACTTGCATAGCTAAATTATATAAAAAAAGATGGAAAATTCTTTATACATTAATTACCTCATCAACCAATGACTCCATCGAATCGGTTGAGCTTGTTGAAGGTGCGTATATCCTGGCATCAAAATTTCCATTTCGCTAAATTTATTAAACAATTTTAAAATCAAATCAACCAGATTAATATTAACAAATAATTTTCCAACAAAAATAAAAACTATATTTGCTTAATTATTTGTTATTAGTAAAATCTTTTATCTTATTCACCACAATCTATTTTCATTTTTAATTTCCTTTATATTCACTTCTATATTTGTACTATCGAACAATATTTTGTTCTATAGTTTGAAAAGAAATGAAGATTAGGGCTTATAATCACGGAAACCTTTATTTGAATGTCCTGTAGTAATAAAACCAGCTGGAAAAATTTATTTAATCGTATTCATTGAAAAAATATTGACACAAAAATAAAAACATTTATTCTAAAACATTTTTTTTCCTAGTAATAGAAATGTCAAAAATAAAATTTAATATATAAATTAATAAATACCAATTAAAAATAAATTAATATTATAAATAATTTGTTTTGGGGTATTTCTTTAATTATGATAAATACTATTTTTGATTTACAGTGTTTTAATAAAAACATTCATACTGGAGATTTTAATTTTTTAATAAGTGGTAAAATTTGAATAATTTCAATGGCTAATCTTGCATGAAAGTTATGCTTTTCAAAAGAAATTATCTTCTAAATTTCAATTTGATGAAATGTATCTTCTCCTGGAATCAAAAAAAATCGTGAGTAGTAATCAAAATTTTCTCTGTTTTTGCAATCATGATATGAATGTTTTAAATCAAATTCTGACCACTAATGAGCATTCATTACAATGAATTAATTCTAAAAGAAATCTGAAGCAATTACCTAACAATCTGAATAGGATGATCAATTTCTTGAGCATTTGAAATCCTCCCGTGAAAATGTATCTAAATGCGTGAAGCAACATTTTTCTTAAAATATTTATGCAGAAAAACAAGATATTAACGATGATATCTTCCAAGTGATTTTAATTTCAAAACTATTTTTAATTTAATCATGAGATAAGAAAAATTTTACCGTATATACTCGCGTATAAGTCGAGAAATTTACGTCAAATTTTCAAGTCAAAATAGCCACTTCGACTTATAAGCGGGTCAAAAAACGTACAAATTAATTTTTAATGAAATCATTAAACTTTTTTTATTTTTGTTACTTCGACTTATACGCTGGGTTTCCAATTGAGGACTTAAAAACCTCTTAAAATTTACTCGACTTATACGCGAGTATATACGGTACTTTGATTCTATACTTGTTAGAAGGATTGACAGTAAATATTTATATATACTTTGCAAATGTTTGTCCTTAAATCAATTTTTTTCGAATAAATTTATTTCTTCGGCAATTAATGAAGCAAGGTAAGAATAACTGGATAAAATATCATAGTGTTTTTTGGATTTTTTTAAACATTTATTTTAGAATTAAATTAAGCTTATTCAGAAAATGTTCTCCAAAAAGTTCACTCTCCACTTCTTTATTCTTATCTAAAGACGCTTCAGAATCAAGTTCATATTGGTAAGTATTGTCGACAAAGTCTTTCCTGCCGTTAAATAGATAATCAAGAATTAATGGCATATTTGTTTAAAATGAAAATTTTTCATTGAAAAACTTAGCTCAGTTTTAATTGGTTCTTATTTGTTCGAGTAATATTGATTTATTTTTAATTGAAATAAATTTAATCAATTAATTGAGTCTATTATTGTGGAAATTTGTGATGAATTATAAAATGAATTTGAATCTAATAAATAATTGCGGAATAATGCAAAATTTTAAGTTTTCTCCTAATATTTGAAAAAACACTGCAAACATAATTATTAATTAAAAATTACAAATAAAAGCATCAAGTAATTTAGTTTTATTATTTTAAAAAATAATTTATGTGTTTTACGTAGTCTTTACGTTTTGAAAAACAAATCCACATAATTGACTAAATTGCAAATAATTACAAGTTACATTTACAAAAATATTTAACGGTTTACGACAAATTCACGAATGAAATTTCTAGATAAAAAAGATAATGCAACTGAATGCACAAAGTCAAAAATAAAATTCAAATATTAACTTGTAAAAATCATGACAAATCTCGTTTGTCAAACACCAACGTTTCATTTATACAACAACATTAAAATATAACTTAATCTATAAAATTAACCACGTAAACATTACCTTCGTACGATTTATTGTTATTATTAATAGTAGTAGAAAAAGACGATTTCTTGATAGCAGCATAAATTAAATGACAAAATAAGCTCATGCTGCAAATTTTCCACTTAATAAATATTTTGCAGAAACCGCCTATCTTGTCATTGACATATTTATTATTATAATTATAATAATTATTATTATTAATTGTATTACTATAATCTTAATAAATTATATTAGCATTTAAAAAGTAAATTTACTNAGAAACACTGGTGTAGAAGCAGAATTATATATATAATTGTAATTATATTAATTATGGTATCACATAAAAGAGTCTCATCTAACAGAATCCTTGATCTCCGTGAAGTTCAATCCTTACAAATAGTAGGCCTGCTATTTAAGAAATAAATAGAAGAGTACAAAAATATATATTATTAAATTAAAAATGAATTGGATTAAAAATTAATTAATTTAAAACAATAATTATTTTTATTTATTAATATCTACCAAAGATTTACTTTCAAACGTCTTTCATTGGCTGTGTGGATATCTTCATCTTGATCATTGAGAATGAACTTATCAGTTTCCCATTCTTCTTTTATCTGGATGATTAAATTTATGTCAATTTTATATCAAATTATTAAATCTATTACTTGATCAAGACCAACAAGCATTTTATTTTTCTCCTCAACAGTCAGAAGATTCACTTTATAGATTGCATTTGCGTAAGCCTTACTGCCCTGTAATATATTCATTATTATATTACCGAAAATTTCAATCCCTAAAATTCACATCGATATCTTCTCTCCATAGTCTCTTGTCGAACTTAATTGAAGCATTAAATGCCTCCATTATCGGATCTACCTTTCCAGAAAATCGACCACCCCATAAAGAATGCTTATAATTAGAAAAGATTATTAATATTAAATTGAATTACTTTTTTATATTAAATTACCTCAGTCATTAAATTATTTAGTGAAAAAAGAAATCAAAATTTGCCATTTTGATGAATCTTATAAATTGTTATTTAAAACAAAATTGAATAATAATTCAAGGTCATATTTAATTTTAATCTGCAATAAAATATTCAATTTCTTGTAAATTATAAATTTTTAATTTCACAATTGAACTTTGCTGACTTGATTAATAATAAATTTTTAAATTATTAAAATAATGATTAAAACCGTTTTATAATCAAAATTAACCAGTGAGAAATGAGAATTGTTCTTATTATCAAACTTATATAATAATAAGCATACTCGTTTCAAATGATGAATGCATGAAAGCTTTTTACAATTAAATCAAAGTTTGTAACTTGTTAACGGTTGCTACGAAACAATAATTGTTTCATTATCTGTAAAACCATCATTAATATTTAATTTTTCAAATATTTCATCTTCCATAAACTTTTCAAGAAAATTTGGTAAGTTATTTTCTTTTGTCTATTGCGTAGAATTGAACAACTGACCTGAGTGAATAAATATTTGCATTGTAAATATTTCTCTTACCATGTCAATATTTGCTTGATTATACATAACGATAACTTTTAGAATTTCTTTTTTATTTTAGATTTTCCGTGAAAAAAATGGAAGAAAATTCCACTGATTTGACGGACATTGCACCTCCGTTAGTGTCAAAAGGTATATATTTATGTGTTGTTTTATTAATTATATATTAATAGAAATTGATAATTTTTTTATTTGCAATTTTGTTTTAATGTATTTGTAATTAATTTTGGTAATTCAATAAAATTGTTATTTATGTTTAAATTAATAATTAAATATAGATAAAAATAACTATAATATTATTATAATTTTTACCGGATTTATTGCATGGAAAGTTAATATTTTTTTAGCTAAAACTAGTGGTAAATTCTTAATAATTTTCAATGTCTATAAGAAACAAAAAATAGTTTTATTATATTTTTTATAAATCCCACAGTATGAATTTATGTATCATGAATCGTTTTATATTAATAGTATTTCATTAAATTTCTTCATGATATAATTGTCTTAAAATTTAAAGATATATACTTCGTATATTTAGTGTTGATTTTTATTTAAAATTTTTTTAAAAGTCTTTCCCACACATCTTCCACCATTCTCTAAATAGATAAATACAATAGACTCTTCTTTATCCAATCTTACTCTAACCGGATATTGTTGAAATTTCATCAACTTTTGTCGTTTAAAAAAATATCATGGACTATTGAAAAATAATTATTAAATACAAAATAGTTAAACTTATGTTTTTAAGATTCACAGAAAACGACATATTTGAGCCATTTACCAGTTTGAAAAAGTTAAAGTTACCTATATGTCCCACTTCAAAAATACGAATTCTCGCTACTTTTTCTTCACGTTTAACGTTTTGCAACATTTAATTGTACTGTAATTTACCATTTTTAAGTTTCGATTTTATGACCAAATGCCAAAATTAATTTTCTAAATTTTAAAAATTAAAGTATCGGAAATAAAACGAAAAACAAAAAGAACAATAACTTGTTTCCTTTTGCATTTAGACCATTTCCTCATTTACAAAATATTCCTATTTAAAAAAATAAATAAGAGTAAATTAAATTTTAAGCATAAAAAGGTTTAGGACTAAAGCGCTTGCCAAATACAGAGAAAACTTGTATTTATGAGAACATCCTTTTCATGGTTGATTGAATAAAGTGGATTAAATGATTTTATATTTTTTTGTTCTATTGAATACATTTTTATATTATTTTCATAATATCATTAATATATTTAAAATTTATATCAATTTACACAAATTAAAATTATATACGTACCACGGCCTATTTAAATAACCATATTATAAATACTTCCTTTTAAAATAATTTTTATTAATAAATGTAGAAAGTAAATTTTATTTATTTTCTTCAAATTTTTAATTTTGGATTTTTTAATTTTGGAGTCTTGTACATTTAATGTTTTGTACATTCCAATTTATTTTGAGCTTAATTTTTTGGCAAACCTCAACAAAACTTATTGTATTTTCAAATTATAGTAGGAATACGGCAAAAAGAGATATTAGAATCAGTATATTTATTTATCTTTTTCAACATTGATCTATTTTATTTCAACTTCCTTATTATTATTTATTTTCTTTTTTTATATTTTAACTAAAATTTTATAAAAACGAATTTTCGGAACCGCCTTTTCCAACTGTTTGTTAATATCGTCGTAGTCTTAATAAATGAAGAATCAGTGTCAAATTTGGTGTATGTCAAAGTAAAGTTGATACGATATTTTCATATGGTTTTCAAGTTGAATTTGTTTTTTATTTCTTTATCAATGAGTTTAGAATTTCAGTATTTTCAACAAAAAATTTAGTTATTTTTTATTTTTACTATTCATTTTTAATATGTTAAATTAAATTTTTTTATTTAAAATACATTATGCTTCAAAGAGCTTTACACTGAAATAATGTACAACTATAATGTTCAATTAACTGACAATTGATAGTAAAATATATTTCAATTTTCTAATTTAATTTCAACTAATTAATGATTGATGGTCATTTGAGTTACTTTTTCAAAATTGATTTTTTCACATATAGGACTTTCATCTATTAGTGTGACTTTGAAATTTAATTGCGGCAATTATTCAATTAATTTTTAATTTAATGTTTTATGTTAATTTTATATTTTAATTAATAATATTAAATATAAATTTTGATTAGTTTGATTATATTAAGAATTATTATTAAATAAAATATTAAATTAATAATTAACATTAAAATCCCTATAATTCATATAATGAGGTTCAAATTTTATAGTATGATATAAAATATAATTGAGTACATTTCTATATGTTTTGTGATTGGATAAAAATCGGCAAATAGTTTTGTTTCAGATCTTGAAAATTCACTACTACCCAATGATATATTAAATTTATTGATAAAAAAATTTATTTTTAATTTAAAATTTTTTTTTAAAAAATTCAACAACAGGCTTGAATTTATGTGAATACTTAATTTTTCTTTTGTCACTTTGTCAGTAAAAAAATATTCCAATATATTGAATATTTTTGAAGGTACTTTGACAGAAAATTTGCATATTTGATTTCTTTATAGTGCACTGTTTAAAAAAATTTAGATCAAAAAATTTAAATTCCTCACAAATCTTTGACATAATCTTTATCAAGTGCTTTCAAAAATTGATGAAGATGATTTAAAATTTTTAAGAAACAAAACCTAATTTTTCGAAAATTTTCAAAGTAAAATGATTATCTATTGAAAAAATAAGTTAAGCAAAGAAAAGTTATTACAATTTCTTTTTCTAAATTAAATGAAAGGCTATTATGTTGCATTTTCTAGTAAAAATTAAATTTTTTATTAGCAAAAGTATCAAATAAACAAAATTATTCAACAAACTATGAAAACATCAGTATTGTAAACAATATTGAAAAAAGATTTTCAACTATCAATATAATATAATATAATATATAATATAACATTTCTTTATTATTATTATTATTATTATTATTATTATTATTATTATTATTATTATTATTATTATTATTATTATTATTATTATTATTATTATTATTATTATTATTATTATTATTATTATTATTATTATTATTATTATTATTATTATTGGATCAAATAGTTATCTTTTTTGACTACTATTGAAATTCATAGACCGTTAACAATTTTGGTAGAGTTAATTAAATATTTCACCTATTCATATAATTGGAATACATTAAAACAACTGCGGAAATAGTCAACCATGTGTCAGTAAAGAATGAATGGAATGAAGTAAATCTTGAGCAAAAACTCCTTCATGCTCAGCTTGAAATCTCAGTAGAACACAAATGAATTATTAAGCATTTTCAAACAAAAGTAACTTAGAAACTGCAATTATTTCCTGATGTGCGATGATTTATATAAAAACACTAGCAAAGATGAGAATAGTATTTTGAAAATTTTCATTTTTCTTTATTTTCAAAGAACCAAATGAAAACAATATGGCCCAAGCTGATAACAAAACCAAGCCCATCCAAACCAATGCTAAAGCGCAAGTTGTTACAAAAGTAAGATGCTTTTATTATTTCATTTATCTATTGTTATAATAGGCGTATAAATAATATTCTTTGTTTTTTTTAAAGAAAATATCTTTTGTTTAAATATTGTATTATTATTTCAATGTTATCGAAAAGGAAAAAGGAAAAGCAATAATAAATGAGAAACTATACCAGGTTATCCCATAAATAAATAAGTTTGTTCATATTTGTAAACTTAGGATAAAGTACTTTATTAACTAGTAGTCAGTAGTATATTGTATATTCTTCTCTTTTTCAGTCTCTCGTCTTTCTTTCAAAGTTTTAATTCCTTTTTTAAAAATTCTTTTGGCTCGGTATTGAAGAAATCATCTAGATATTTTTTAATATCGTTTATATTTCCCATTTATTCTCATCAATATAAATTTTTTAACTCGTAAAATAATGATAAGTGAAAGGTATTAGGGCTGGGGTATCTTTTGCTCAATCAAACTTCTATATTTTGAGAGTGTTAATTTTCCTGTCTATGAATACGCATTATTTTAAGACAATATTGTACAGCTCGTTGACAAAAGATATACTTTTGTTGTAAAATTATTTGTTTGATTTACCTACTTGTTGGCGATACACTTCTACAGATATTATTTGACTTAAAAAATGATCAATCCTAATAAAATATTTTCGACAAATGAAAAAGCAGCTACTAACAATATGTTAAATAATTTTTTAAATAATTAAAGACTTTTCCATAATTGAAGCGCATAGTTGATCTATGCTAGTAGTGATATTGTTCTCATATTGCTAGGAGTATCCATGTCTCAGGAAATTTGACATATGTCAATTATATATTTCTTTATAAAAATATGTCCAAACTATTACAAAACGTACCCTAGTGTACCGGTTGTAAATTTTTCTTTCCAAAATTTATTCATTTTATATAAACCTGCTTTTTAATTTTCTTTAATTATAGAGTGTACCGAAAAAGGTTATCACAGGAGAAAGTAGAAAAGAACAACAAAGACTACTAAAACAAAGAAAAGACGAAAGAAGACTATTAGTGAGGAATAATAAAGTTCTAGATTTGTAATTTTTAAAAAATATTTTTATAGGTCGACTCAAGACACACCTTTATATTCCAAACGGTAAAAATTACTTAAACTCTTGTTTTAATGAATTCGTGTTAGATTGCCGATGTCTCCGATTTGGACTTAGCTCAAGTTGAGGATGCTTTATTAGGAGATGAAAAGGTAATATTTAATAAAACAATTTTTAGAAATAATAAAATTATTATTATCTATAGTGGGGAGCTTTTGAAGAATTCTTTTCTCCAAATCGATCTAAAAAACTTATGTTTTACTATCAAGATGTTATGGTATAAATGACTGGGTTTATTTCAATAGTTTGATTTTCGTAGATCGAAGACTATTCAAGAATCGACTCAACCAGCATTGGACCAGTAAGTGCTCATAAGAAATTATTCATAGCAACTGGTTCATCAGAAGTAAAATAACTGAGTTTAACGAAATAGGAAATGTTGATATATTTCTTTTAGCCCTTGAAAGGACTATGTTTTCTATTCATTCGATCTACAGACAAACCTTTGACAACAAACAATATAGCGGCAGATATAACTTTTCAAATGCTTGATGCGAGTGGAGGACGTCTTCTAGACGCACTTGAAAGACACATTTCCAAGATTATGTTCCCAGTTTTACAAAATTTGGAAGTAATATAAATTTTCTTTTATTTAATTGTAAAATTTAAATAAAATAAACGATATATATTATTTACCACTAAAATGTGTTCTCGTTTGATAACATATCGAATTTTACTCCCTTAAAAATGTGTGAAGTAAATTTTAAGTGGTATTAGGATTCTTAAAAGATAATCGGTTTGCCAAAAAAACGATATTAACAACCCTAATAATTTGCCTATTTAAATCTCTAAGTAGAAAGTAAACAATTTGGCCTTGACACTGCTTTGTGTGTATGTACGTTGCGTTACATAGCAATTATGACACATAAAGTAATTTACATAATATGACAAAAAAAGCAATATTAACAATCCTAGTTTGTATGGAGTTTTGTCCTTTGATAACATATTGTGTACAATTTATAAAACCTGAAATTTTATAAAAATAGCGCAAGTACCACTTTATGATTGTTTAAAACAGTTAAATGTTGAAATATAATTTTAAAAGTTTAATCATTTAAGGGTTATTAATTAAACAAAATGAATGTTATTGAACTCTGTACAATCACGTAGATCAGTTGTAATCTGCACCTGTCTTCTTATGGGGTCATGATGATCATCCCGTTACCGAAGTTACTAAATTTTTAAAGTAAATCAAACAAGATATATATCATTGAAAAAATTCTTTAAACAATATGGTCAGAGTCGCGTTAAAGGTCTGGAGAAATCCTGTTTTATGAGGAAGAACAACTGTGAAGAGTTGGCCTAAGTAATAAAATTTAGCGAGGGAAAGTTAAAATGTTGCTATTAAATGATGGAGATAATAGAAGCCTGCTACAGTAACGAAATAAAAAGTTTTACAATTTGACACAACTACTGGTAAATTGTTATTAAAATATTTAAAAAAAAATTGGCACGAATAAATTAATTTTTATGTTTTAATCTCGATTAAACATTTAAAGGAATGGGGATCCATGTCAACCAAAGATGGGCACAATTCGAAAATATCGGAATTTTTTGAAATTTTAGATAGATTTCTAAACGCTTTAATTACCGCTCAAAAAAACATGGATGCTCAAATGCAATTGGAAAACGATGAAGATGAGGATTTGATGGCGAGAATTGAGCTTCCCAGTTACAGGGTCATTGCAGGTTTGCTTCATTTTTGTAAACATACAATACCATATCACTTGATTCCAGTAAACAGTTCTGAAACAATGGAGAAATTGGAAAATCTTTTGCATCGGTGGATCAAACAAATTGAACAGGTTTTATCGGAATCCGAACAGATTCGTCGTGAAGCCGATGATGTTGGTCCATCAGCGGAATTGTCTTATTGGAAGTCTCGAATGTCAAGATTTAATAAGTATTTAATTCAATTTTGAAAAGAAAATATTTTATTGGTGTTCTTAAAGCCTTTTAGAACAAATGAAAACGAAAAAAGTTACAGACGTCATAACTATTTTACACTTTGCAAAATCAAGATCTTTAAGAAAATGGCGAGAATTGGTAAGAAAAATAATAATAATAATAATTAAACTAATAATAATAATAATAATAATAATAATAATAATAATAATAATAATAATAATAATAATAATAATAATAATAATAATAATAATAATAATAATAATAATAATAATAATAATAATAATAATAATTTTTTGAATATTTGTGAGAATAAAACAATAGTTTATGAGAAATGTCAAAAGATTAAGTAAACATAGAAATAATTTCCAAAATGATTTCAGCTATTTATTTATTTTTTGAAAATTTTTATTTATATTTTAAAAACAATTATATTTCAAATATAACTATAAAATTTATTTACTATCAAAAGTAAACAATAATTGTTAATTGAAGTATTTTAATTTAAAATTCGTCAAAGTTAAAAATTTTGAAGAGTCGTCTCCTTTATAATACCAATTATGAATTTTTTTTAAAAAGTAGATTTTTCTAAGGAATATTGAAGAATCACATTAAATAAATAAAAATTAATTAAACTTATCTTAGGATTCAAGAATTACAGATGCTGCAAACGAGGCTAAAGACAACGTTAAATACCTCTACACATTGGACAAATTTTTTGGACCCTTATCAAAATGCAATCCGGTACAAAAATATCTTCACGGATTTAGTTTTTTAATCAAAATTTTAGGTGGACATGATTGAACATATCCCATCATTGATCAATGCCATAAGAATGATTCACAGCATCTCACAATATTACAATTCCTCCGAAAGAATGACATCGCTATTTGTAAAAGTAACCAATCAAATGATAACAACATGCAAACACTTCATGTATGAAGGGGTATCAAAAATATGGGATCTTGGCAAGTAAAAAAACTTTTTTTAATCCTATTTTATGAACTAATAATGCAAAAATTATATCTTCAGGGAAGAGCTAGCAAAAAGGATCAGTCATTGCAAACGATTAAATGAGGAATACGAATTCTGTTTTCACAAAACAAAGAAAAAACTACAAGAAGATTCGACTGAAAAACAATTTGAATTCAGGTTTTAATTATTTTAATATTTTGATTTACCTAAAATTTTCTTTTTCTTTTTCAATTGATTAGTGAAAATTATATTTTTGGAAAATTTGAAGCATTCTGCAAACGATTGGATAAAATCAATAATCTGCAAAGTATTCTGGAAAGTTATTCATTATTGCAGACTTTTAAAATTGAAGGCATTGACAGCATTGTTGTTCGATACAAGTCCATCAACGATATTATCAAAAAGAAGACCTATGACATACTCGATCACAGAAAATCAGAAGTAATATTATTATTATTATTATTATTATTATTATTATTATTATTATTATTATTATTATTATTATTATTATTATTATTATTATTATTATTATTATTATTATTATTATTTCAATTACCATTTATATTGATGTACAAAGTGCCTTGATGGACATTTTTATGTTGTGGAAAAAAATAACTTTACCAATTATTAATTTTATTCTTTTAAAAGTTTATAAATCTTTAGTTCGACAACGACTACCAAGATTTTATGATTCAATTTGAAACATTGGAAGGACAAATTCAAGCATTTCTTGATACATGGTTCGAAAAGGCTATGCCGGTAATAAATTATCGAATTGAAAGATTTTGTTTGTAATTTTAACTATTTCCTTTCAGATTGATAAACAATTAAATCTGTTAAAGAAATTCGAACAAATCGACTGTCTGAAACTTGATTGTCAAGATAAGCATGCAAAAATCTTGCAAAATTTCTCAAAAACCCTGGACAATGTAAGAAAACTTTATCAAAAATACAAAAGCGACCCACCATTGATGAGAAATCTGCCACCGATTGCTGGAAAATATCCTGGTCAAGACATCTTTTCAAAAAAATTGAAGGTCCAATGATATTATTCAAAGAAACACGCCCAGAAATTTTGAAGGTTTGCTCACTACTCACAAGTTGAGGGATTTTATCAAATTATTAGATGCCCGAGGCGATGAAGTTGGTAAAAAATTACAATAAAATGGCCAAAGTTTTATTAGAATTTGAACTAATCTATTATAACAATTGGTTTAAAACAATTGAAAACTTTAAACTGGGACTCGCATCTTCACTGCTTATTAGAAATCCCGACAAAGAAAAGGAGGGAGTGAAATTTTTAGTCAATTTCGATACAATGATTCTAGAACTGATCCAAGAAGCGAAATATATCAGAAGTTTAAATTTGGATATTCCGGAAATCGCAAGTCGCTTAATTTACAATGAAAACGTAATAAAGGACACTTATAGAGGGTAATACGTTTTAAATTTAACTTGTTACTATGATTTACTTATTAAATTAAACGATGTTGGACATACTAAAACATCCTATAACTCCTAAAATTACATCATTGTATTTTGAAGGAAAAGAATTTTAAATTCAAAAGTACCCAAGTACTACCGTTATTCTATTAGTAGTAAAGGTTAAATGTTAAGGATAGCTAATTAATATCTTTCTAAAGACATTGAGTACAGTAGTGTAATAAATTACTCAAAGGCTCTTTGATTAAGAGGTTCACAGGACCCTAAACATATTCATACTTAAGTTCTGCTCTTTAACCCCTCATTACTAAATACAACAATTCATTGGCGAATAAATCCTCTTAAGAAACTAAAGTTTAAGAGATGAGAAAAATTCCATATCCCGATATTTTAACTTTTGTTTGTTTGAAAAAATAACAAAATTTACCATATCTAATTTAGATGTGATAATGTTTTCTAGAAGTTTAGTTTCAGCATTTCATCCTTCACTAAAAATGTGAACGGTAATGTGAACGGTAAAAAGATACTCCGCGCTACCTATGCCATATGAGGTGTTTGACATTTGTCCACCTTGTCAACATATCTAGTAAGCGACTTTATTTATTTCGTCTAAAATTTCCACACCTCGAGTTGTTATTCATTATAATTTAAATATCCTCTGCAATCATTTCTTTTCAGACTATAGCACAATGTTTTGTTTAATCCCATTGATCAGCACATCAGTTGTATATTTCTGGCACCACCAAGTTTTGTTTGTATCATGTCAGTCACTCGGCGATTAAGATATTATATTTAAAACCAACTACTGATGTATAATCTATAAAGAAATGAAGATTAAAGAAATGAAAGATAGATAAATACAGTAAGACCCCACTTAACACGGGGTATACGTTCCATCAAAGGGGAGAGTTATACGAAACTGAGTTAACCGAAATCATCTCATCGTGTAAATAATGAGGTTAGGGGAAAACGGGTAGAAAATTAAAAAATTGTTAAGGTATTTTGTCATTTAATTTCATTAAATATGTTTTTATAACAATACAACAACAAATATTTATTCCTCACAAATATAGAAACATAACAAATGGATATATAAAAATAAATAAAATTCTAGGTCACCATTTATGTTTGAAATCATTCTGATTTTTCTGAATTTCCAATTTTCTTCCTTTTTATCAAGAAGGTATCTAATCTCATTTGCGTTTTTCTTTTGGGCTCTGTAAGAAGTTGTCGATAAATAGACAAGGCATCCATGACACCCAGTCTTGCCTTTGAACTCTTATTAAAATCTTTGTCATTTTCAAAAAATTGGTTCTGTGGCTAAACTGGTTTTTACAAATGCCATTGACATTTTATTTTGCTATTCCTCAGAATCGCTACTTTCAATATTTTTGTGTTCCTCTTGGTCCGCTAATTCCTTGAGCTCATCATTAAAAAGACTTTGGTGTTTCTTGCAATAATTCTTCAAGATCTTGCACATTTACCTCTTTCAAACCTGTTTTTTCGCAAATTCCATTTTCCGATAAAACCGCGTTAATACGAACCAGCGGTTAGCGGACCAGCGTTAAGCGGACCACCAATAAGCGGACCAGCGGTAAGCTGGGTCTTACTATAGTGAAAAATATGTAAAATTATAATATCAATTCCTTTAATAGTTAAAAATAGTAAAAATTATATTTGATATCAAATAAATACTCGATTTTAATCCAAAAAAATCATTTAATAAAACAAAAATAATACAATTTTCATTTATCATTAAAATTTTATTTTAATTAAATGAAAAGTGATTTATTAAAATCTTTTCATTTTCACCATTGATTTTTTTAAATTTATTTTATCTTTATTGTTTTCTTAGACTATCGATTGATATTTTGTTTTCTATTGACAGTTCTAAAAAACAAAGGAATGAAAATAAAAAAATAGATCAATAAAATTCTTATAGAGAAACAAAGTTTTCTTCAAAAATAAATAAATAATTAATTTTTTAATTTATCTTTACAGAATGAAAGAAATCCTTTTGGAATACGCAGAGATCATTGATTCTGTTCCACCTGTAGTTTTCCCAATGATGAGACCTCATATACACCAAATTGATGAAACCTTTAGTCCAGGATTGGTAGCATTAACATGGACATCAATGAAAATACCAAATTATATGGAAAAAGTCCGAGAAGCTCTACAAGGTTTCCGTTTATTGATAAAGAAAATTTCTGACATACTGGAAGTTCGAATTGAGGCCGTTTTGGATGATATGGCAGTTACTGCTTTATGCGATTTACCCGAAGATGAACCAATACTAATAAAGGAATTTTTGTCGATGACTGAACAAACTGTAGAAGAAGCTTCTGAATATCTTGCAAAGTTAGACGAAATTGTTTGCGAAAAAAATATTCAATTGTTTGACGTCTAGGGAAAGCAAACTTGTTGAAATTGCTGTCAATGACATCATTGATATTCTGAAAGTGAATCTAACGGAAAGTGAGTTAAAGAATCTGAACGCTGAAGACGGATATGAATGTCTTCAGCCAGATCCGAAAAAGCCTAGATGTCAGGAATGTCAGCCATGTGTTTATTATGCGATGCTTAATTATTTTACTCAAAGAAATACGGAGACTTTAATTAAATGTACGTTACATGATGTATTTTATTTTTCTTTAGCTAGATTTAAACTAATAGTTTCGCTATGTCTCATATGATGTTTCAATCGTCCGTTTGTAAAGAACAAACGAAAAAAAAATTCAAGTTTTAAGCTATGTATATGGAAAAGAATAATTTTATTTTTCGAAATGTAAATTATTTTTTTCCTGAATCATAATTATAATTAGTTGACCTTTAACCCTTTCGCTGAGAATGACAAGTATGTCTCGTCACAGCTACAATTTAGTACCTGTGCATTACTATTTTGCGAGTATTAGAATATAACATTATTGTGTACTAAATTGTGAAATAAATGTAAATAATATTCCAGAGTCGGATACAGGGTTTTCCTAAATATTTAATCATTTTTATCAAAATGTTTAATAATTAAATTAAATAATTTTGTCATGAGATCATAATTTTATAAGACCAATATTTGGGTCACAAAGGATTATAGCTATCGTAAAAAACATAATTTTTTAAAATGAAAATTATAAAATAATATTTTTTTAAATGTAAAATTAAACTAAAAACTGCTCGTTTTGAGCGTGTGATGAATTGTGCTGTTACTCTAAATAAACTCTAAATTATTTTTATATTTTAAAAATTCCAAATAGTCACAATAACATTAATAATATTAAACAATTAAATGATAATTTAAGCTTTTTGCTGCCCAGTATATATTTATTAAAATTCTTTCATTTTATTAAGTATATAGTTCGCAGCAAAAGACTTGAATTATCATTTAATTAATGCCGCTACCAAGAAATCAGTTTCTACTACTACTACCAATAATAATAAAAAGTAATCATTATAATAATTTATTAGTTTATTTGTAATACATTTATAATACATATTTATAATTATTTATAATTTCTACTTTTAGTTTAATTTTACATTTAAAAATAAATATTATTTTAATTTTTTCATTTTAAAAAATTGTTTTTTATTACAATAGCTATAATCCTTTGTGACCCAAATATTGGTCTTATAAAATTCTGATCTCATGACAAAATTATTTAATTTAATGATTAAACATTTTGATAAAGATGATGAAACATTTAGGAAAACCCTGTATTTGCAATAAACTTCCTTCCAAACACGGATATGGTTTAGAAAAATTGGTGTTTCAAATTCCATCTTACGGAGGAAACCTATGAATAAATGATCCTTTTTTGGGTTTCATGGCCGTTATTTAGTTGTTTTCTTAAAAAAAATTCAAATTTTTCAATAAAAGGTAACATCATTAACATCATTAACTGAACCGAAAGGGTTAAATGAAATTTATCATTTTCTTACAAGAAGTATGTGGAGAAATAAAGTACATATTAAAACGATTCGACATTCTATGGAGATTTTTTCTATAATCACAAATATTTAGATTAGTTAGATATGATTATGTATATTTGCCATTTCAGCAAGCCATCAAAGTAAACGATAATTAAGTTCAAAAATTTTCCTAAAAATCTTATTTTTCATTTAAAAAAACATGTTTGTCACGATTGGGTTTCATTCACTTGCTTGAAATATGAAATCTTTTTATCGGCTTCATTACTTTTCGTATAAAAGTATTTTTTGACTTTATAGGCACCAGATTGACTCTTGATACAATAAAACGACGATTACAATCGAGTTCAAACAAATTTTCAATTGATCCCATGAACGAAGACAAACGACCAGCATTGTTTAAAGCGGACTTGGAGTTACACATTCCAAATATTTTGACGAATCCCAATCTCGATGAAATACAAGTGGTTCTGAATAAAGCCGTTCAGGCGATTTTGAAAATGTCGGAAAATATTGAACAGTGGACCCATATGCATTTGCACCACAAGCAAATACAGGTAAAAATTATTTATGTTTTTGACAAATCATATTACAATCTATTACAAGCAGAAAACTGAATACAGTACTCGATACACACATATGCATAAATTAAAGCATGTAAAGATTATACAAAAATGCTTTTTAAATAAACAAATTTGTCTAATTTACTCCCTACTGAACAAAATAAATTTCACAACTGTTCAGTTATTGACTATTAATGAACCAATCAAAATAAATGTCACGTGAATGTGATGTATAAACTTTCTGCTTATTGGAAATCCAGTTTGGAAATGTAAACATTATTGGCTTATAAATTAAATGGGTGAAGAATAAATACTTGAAAAGTTGAATTTACACAAAATTCAAACTCCCAAGAAGTTATGGTGTAGCTAGAAATTCTGGGTTCTAATGCAAATGTGACTCAAGGCCCATCGTCAAAAATAGAAAACTAATAAAGAATTTTAAAAATATTAAAAATCTTTACAAAATAAAAGACAGAATAATAACCAAAATTAAATTTCACCATTTTTTCTTAATTTTTATTGCTTTTTCTCTTTCTTCTTTTTTATTAGGTTTAAGTTCTATTTCTGTTAAAGCCTTCAAAATATCAAAAAACCTTAAAAAGTTTTTTTAATTTACTTTTGACTCGTCAGTAAACTTAGAAAGAAGATTTGTAAAAATATATAAACATTTTCTATAATAATGTAAAAGGAAGACACTTTGTGGTGACAATTGACGTTACCATTTTCTATGAAATTTAACTTCTGGCTTTTGAAATGTACATATTCTACATAAGATTGAATTACTTTTTTGAGGTAACTTGAACATTTTTACATGCTTTAACACTCATTACACCAGCTCCATCATAGGGTTGATCATAGCACTTTTATAATAGGCTTTTAATATTTTTTTGCAGCAAATCCTCCATCCAAACCACTAAACTTTTTTCCATTTTCTCCGAGATAATATTTCGGCTATATGACGATGCTTTGGAACTGATGTTCGATCCAGAAATTACTGATCGTCGAATGGAATCCTCACTTTTTTTATGGTAATGATAGTCGCTTCACTTAAACTAAAATCTTTGCCAACAGATGTGGGACCTACTCCTCTCTCAAGACTGTCTAAGATTTTTATTTTAGTTTCCAAAGAAATCGCTTGTCGCTTCCGATTATTTTTCGTTGGTTTAGGCATCTTATTAATCGGCTATAATAAAAATTAAAGTAAAAACACTTAATAAAAAATTTTTAAATCTAAAATAAATAACATTACCAGTTTATTAAAATTTCCTTATGTAAGTAAAACTTCTTAAAAATAATAATTTTTGCAGGAAATTACCAGTTTATTAAAATTTCCTTTAGTAAAATAAAATAATAAGTAAAAAATTTAAAATTAAAAAAAATAACATTACCAGTTTATTAAAACTTCCTTATGTAAATAAAATTTTCTAAAAAAATATGTCAAAATAACAATAAAAACAAAATTAAAACATAAAGATTTTTTAGAAATAGTGTTAAAACCGAAAATTTCGTGCAAAAAAAGAAGATTTGTTCCTTTTATGTGAACCGTGTTATTTCAAAATCGTGTAAAAAAAGACCGTGTAAAAAAAGAGTTGGGTGTACTTCTTTTAATATTTTAGCACTCGATTCTTTATTTCCCGAGCTTAATTTTTCTCCAATTTAAAAAATCAAAAAAGTACTTTCATTTATTTCAAATTGTAACGCTTTTGATTAACAATTTTAATTATAATATATTAAAAATTTCATGATTGGAAGCATAAATACATAAAGAGTTAATGTGGTAGTTTCATGAGAGAATGACTCCTGAATACAGAGGGCCCCAATTTCTTAAATTCTCTTGCCTTATGGTGGCTACGCACCTGAAAGAAGCTATTATAAATTATTAAATGCAAAATTCGGTCTTTCGTTTTAAACGGATTTGTTGTAAATATCCGAAATGTCAAATTTATGAATATATTATTATAAAAGCTAACAAATCAAACAAAAATGATAATCTATTATAAGAACTTTTTTCAATTTTCACCACTGATTTCTTTTCAATTGACAATGTATTTATTAAAAAACTTTTTTTTTGATATTCACAAATTGTAGGCACAGTCATTGTCCCGGTGTTCCGAAAGAGATTTTAAGGGACGATGATTCATCGCGGTTTAAAGTTTTTGTAAACAAAATGTCGAAATTCGAAAACGTTATGTTCCTGTGTAGTAAGCGTTGTGTTTTTTGAGCTTTTCTTTTACAATTTTACTTTTTTGATCGATGATTTTACAGTGATATATTTTTTGTTGGGTTTTTATGATAGTATAGGACAGTGGTTCTCAACCCTTGTTCCGTGATTACGCTTCCAGTGTTCCGCGAAAAAAATGACATTTTATCTTTAAATTTGCATTTAAGATACATATCATCAAAAACCTCAATTAATTTTTTTATAAGATGATTCAATAAGAAAGCCGTTACACAGATATATAAACATACAAATATAAAAGTGTTTTTATTGCTTGTTATTGTTGCGCGTGGTATTTTCTTTGCTTATAAGAAGGCATTGTTTACGTTTACAACAGATTTATAGTGATTTGTGATTGGTCACTCATTGTGGGCAAGTATTTTTTGTCAGTATTTCGCGTCAAAAAATATGTGAATGGTGTTCCGCGCTTTTATATTAATTGAGAACCACTGGTATAGGATATATGTTAACAAATGAACCGTAAATAATAAATTTCACTCCTGGCTCCGCTGGGCAAAACGTTAATATTTCCTATGTTATTAGTTGTTAGTTGTTTGTGATTGAGATTAATAATTTTTTATAAAATACTTACATTTTTAAATTTTACGAGAAAGAAAAAAATATTACTAGAAACAATTAAGTCGATTTGTGTTGCTGTTTAGTAATAATAAATTTGCAATTATTGTGATATTGATAATATAAAATATTCTAGTGTTGCCAGACGTTCCGGTTTTCAGGATTGTTCCGGTTCGGCGTGGTGAAAATCTGGCAATCTTAATTTATAATAATTTATTAACATTTTATTTTCATATGACTATAGATCAATAAATTCGAACCATACACAAAATTTTAATAATAAAATGAAAATAAATAAAATTAATAATTAATAAAATAAAAATAGTTGATCAATTGTGAAAAGTTTAAAATTTTACTGATAGTAATAATAAAGTCGAATATTTATTATTCTCTATTTTGTTTCGGTTACTTTTCACTGTTAAACTTGAGCCTGGATTCATAATTTAGTTTAAATTAATTATTTTTATTAAAATTTTAAAAATATTTGATTAAATTATTTAATTTGTTTCAATTAGCATTTTAATAACTATGAAATATTTTAGTTTTGAACTTTATTTTGTGTATTAGATTCGAAAACTGACACCTAAAATTGCTTCACCTCAAGTTGGTTGTTAACTTCACTTAAACATATTTATTTTCTTCTATAGTTTTCTCATCTTCAAAAATTATTTTATATAATTCACTTTTATTTTATAACTAGATAAACCGTAATTTTGCATGGAATTTTTATTTATTAATTAAATATTTTTTCACCATTTAATAGAAATGCTTTTTAATATTTTCATAAAGACTAAAAAATTATTTCAACTAAAATTGACAATAAATACTCCAGTGCCATTTTGAAATAAGCGGTAAATAATTTGTATTTATTTTTAATAATTTTATGTTCGTGTGAGGATTAAATAAGTGTGAAAATATAAAAAACAATAATCTAAAATAGCACCTGATATAGGTAAAGCCGAAAGTTTTTGTTGAGTATAATAAAAAATAATTGATCTTTTGTCAAAAAAAGTATATTCTTACATGTAAAATTTTCGGAATTTCGGAAAAGAGTTAAGAATACCGATGGTGAGCAAATATTGTTTCGAAAACACAGAAAACATCCTAAACTTTTAATAAATGTTCAGTTTCATACTAATAATTTTTAATTTTTTTAATATTTATAAGCTTGTTTATTAATATATATTTTTATACATTTCATGACAAAGACCGATTGCACAGGAAATAATTGAAGAGTTATAATAATAATAATAATAATAATAATAATAATAATAATAATAATAATAATAATAATAATAATAATAATAATAATAATAATAATAATAATAATAATAATAATAATAATAATAATAATAATAATAATAATAATAATAATAATAATAATAATAATAATAATAATAATAATGATAACCAACAATATTTATGATAACGAAACGATATTATTATGCATTCGAATTTGTCATGAAGTTTATTTTAATTTTGGTTTTACTGACTCTTATATGTTTGCACATTTTCACTCATTTTCCCGCAAACATTTTTGCACTCATTTTGATTTTATATTCAATATTAGGAGCTAGAAAAACTCGCTGAAGAAAATAGTGATGATAACAAACTTGCAGGCCCTGGGTCCGTGAAATCACTTAACAAATTGATTTCTGACCATAAGGATGTTGCTAAAGCGGTTTCTCAACTCAGCGGGATCATGAACACATTTAAAAGTCAAGTACAAACTCTTTTGAGTGAATTTTCCGGCTATTCGACACTATGGAAAGAAGTGAGATATAAGTTAAGAAATGAAAGAGAAACAAAAGTGTCTTTTAGGAACCACAGGCTAAGGTTAAAGAATTTATGCAAACTAAACCAATATTATCAGAAATTAATGCTCAAATCAAATACTTTTCGGACATGGAAGCAGAGATCCATTCATTTCCAGCAACCTATAAAGTTGGAGCAGTAGTATTTTATTCAGAGACACTTAAAAGAGGTCTAATTTCGGAATGTCATTCGTGGAAAAATGCTTATGCCCAGGAATTAAATAATAAATGTGCCCAAGAAATGGATTCGATTTTGGAATTGTTTGATAGTCTCAGTAAACGGCTATCAAGACCAGTAAATGATTTAGACGATGTGAGATCGCACATGGCGGCATTGAGCGAATTGCGAGAATCGGAAATTAAAATAGAAATGACAATCCAACCAATTGAAGAGGCATATGCCATGCTTCATAAATACGAAATCTATTTCAATGACGGAAATTCTGAAAGAGTCGATAGCCTAATTTATGGTTACTCAAAACTCCGAACACAAGCTCAAACCGTTCAAGATCACTTGTTAGAAATTCAACCAGATTTCAAAGGAAAACTTATCAAAGGAGTTAAAGCATTTAAAGAAAGTGTAACTAGTTTTGTTGGTGATTATGATTCAAGGTATTGCATTAGAATATTATATTTTATGTTATTATTTTATTATTATTATTATTATTATTATTATTATTATTATTATTATTATTATTATTATTATTATTATTATTATTATTATTATTAGTATTATTATTATTATTATTATTATTATTATTATTATTATTAT